>JAQIWG010000840.1:0-28824 GCA_034695025.1 Chamaedrilus cognettii
TTCCCAGTGTTGCTGACGACGCAGTGGGCAGCAGTTTATGACAAAGAACTCCAAGCTCTGCTCGGATTGTGTTCGCTTTGCGCGTTTGTGTCAAATAGAACATACGCGCGCTCTGTGTGTCTCGCTGTGTGTCCAATCTACTTCATTCTCTATCTCAAGGCGCGCTGTGCCCTCGATCAACGCTGCGTGGCTGATTGTCAGCAAAACATTGCTGAATACAACATGCATGTGCAGCAATGTTCTGCATTTTTTCGTGATAAAACCCTGGTACAAAACATGCTTGCTGCTTTGTTAAAAATGTTGTTGGTCATGCACGCATAAACATCCACCCAATATATAAATGGTGTGCAAATATATAATCCTCCGTAAGGAATGAAAGCTGACACTGTGATTGGTCAATGTACCTGTCTCAACTGCTGACTATCGATTTTTTATTTTCATGCTGACGTGTATTATTAACACAAATGATTTCAAAAGCGAAAAGAGTAATGTTGGCCAAATTTGTCAGCATTTCACTAACATAAAGGAGACGGGGTCAAGATCACTACACGCCCCAAGACGCCATTTGCCATTTATTTGGTAACTTCGAATCGGATACGCAGGTCAATTAGTTCAGCGCCCACACTCTTCCCCGATACTGATTAGAATGATAGTTTTTAATAAATTATTTTCGGAGTCGCAAGAATATTATTAAAGACATTTTGCGTTGTTTTTTCGCTAGTGCTTCGGTTTATTAGCTGTGCCCATGCTGTGTCAATGAGAGATTTTTCTCAGCGCTGCGCCAACAATGCTGTGCCATTCATCAACGCTGCGCGGTTGATGTGCAGCAACGTATCACAGAGTACTACACTTACGTTGACAAATGCGCTTCTGACTTCCTCCATAGTTGGCTGATGCTGAACTTGCTCGTTGCGTCGTTGAAAATGTTTGTGGCGAGAACGATGATGTTCGACAGTATGCGCGGCGCAGAATAATTTATTCAAATTAGGATTTTTGAACTTTTGGCAAGAAATATCGTATTCTTACGAGATCAGCGCTTGATGTGCAGGAGCAATGATTTATACAACGCTTACGGAGCAAGCACACCCTATTCAAAATCGTCGACTGGGTGTCGACGATTTTTTTCTGTCATCCAGCGATAGCGTGCTAAGCTATTGTGACCGAGTATGTAGTTTCGGAGCCCGAAGAAAAAGGGCAAGATGCATTTTTTTCTTGTCAACTAAGAACTATAAGATGTTGCATAATTTCTCTGTTAAAGAAGTTAAAAAAATTGCGGCAATATGCACTTAATTTGCATTAAATATTATACTTTACACCCACCCATTATTGTGTTTTCGGTGTCGCCTTTCGCTTTCACAACATGGCTGTGCAACGTGCATTAAATTTTACGCGCTTTTTTATTCCCATTAAAGGTACCAATTTCAAACTTTGTCAAGTATTAACTTATTCACTGACCTTCCCATGCCTGACTGCGATGATATTTAGATTTGTTACCGACTTTGAAATCGGTTGTCTTAAAATAAATTTTTGTTTATATTTTTCCTTTCCTGTGCCTCTGAATTACATTTGGGGGCTGCGGAACTTGCGGTTGCTCCCTGATGTCACCTTCCATCCCCTCCCACACGTCTGAACATCGTCAATTGATGGTATCCGACTGCGTTGGAAAGTTTTCGTCGACGTCTTAATGCGTGCCTAAACAAAAACGGTGTCTGAACTCAAGACAATAATCAGTGGCGTAACTTTTAACTAAAAAGTGGTGGTGACAAACTTGCAAGGCACTAAAGTATGTTATTTGAAGCACCTAATAGCAAATGAAACATGATACATGTCCACCAACTGGTGGGCAGCATCGATCAGTTGCTGTTAATTGGTAGTTTATCATAGTTTACCATCCACCGCCAGACCTTCCCCACCCGTGCTGACGGTTCAACAAGGGAAAAGGCAGCACTGCTTATTCAATTTCCTGACTTGCTTCAAGTAGCCATCAAGCTTGCCTTTGAAGGCATTAAATTGAAGGCATTGGTAACTGACACTTCTGCCACACTAAGATATTTAGCTTTCTACCAGTTCAGCCATAAACAGTGGTGGTGATTATTATCGTTTTTTAAAAAGTGGTCGTGATAATCACTATTTTTCCAAAAGTGGTGGTGACACATCACCACCGTCACTATAGAACGCTTATGGCAATAATACGTTGTCAATTGTTGATGGCAGAGTTTATTTTAGCCCTCATGTCATCGGCGTAGCGCTACGCTTCCGTCTTAAGAAAGTCGCGTCGTTTAAGCCTTTGCCTTTGAAAAGGAGTAACCTACAGGACAGATTGTACATCACTTGTTAACCTTTATCTATACGCCGTTTGGAATTACTAAGCGGGGGGAGGGGGAGGGGGAAAGTGGGTACTTACATAAAAATTAGCTGGTCATTCTGTTATTGTCGGTTTTGAACCACTAAAAGTAACTGCCTTCGAAAGTTTTGTTTAATTTCGTAGAATCCGCGAGAACCATCGACGAAACTAAGCTAACTAACACAATCAGCCGTTACGCTACTAGATATTAAAAGCCAAGTAGGCCTTCTTTATTGGTTTTAACGCGTAACCTACCCGTAGTAAATTAGGCGCAAGAAGGGTTTTGGACCTTGTTTTATGAGTACTACGCCTACTCAAATTAACCCTGGTTCGTGGGCAGGGACGTTCAGGCCTCCAGACAAACTTGGATTTGATGAGTCTTTGCGCATTTTGGATTTATAAAGACACAGCGAAGTCATTAACGAGGCACGCGTCAACTCCTGCACAAGAGACAATTGACGCGACATGACTATTGACGCTTATAAATATTGCGGCTGATTGGATTCAATGTTGTTCTGAGCAACGGTGCATGCCGTGTCATGGTACGCATTGCTATACTGTCGGTGTGTCATCATGTTACGTTTCTATGCTACTATTGTCGATAAAATAATGATGTACATGCAATTAATAAATGATCACATTAACCCAAAAAGTAGCGGTTCGGCAACGTAAAACCTGAATTAGCAGATAAACGCATTAGTGACAGTGTTAGCGAAGCAACGCCTATGATGTTGTACAATGCAGCTGCTATACATAAATCTTTAGTTTACACATAACGGTGTAGTATAGAGAAGCAACTTAAAGAATACAAAGCTTGAAACAAAAAGTAATGCAATGTCCAACATGAGCACTGGAAAATTACGTGCAAGATATACTAGTCTGCATGAAACTAAGACAGCCGCCATTATGTTTCCACCAGGCACATCCGTAACATTTATCAAAATAGCATCTCTGGATTGTTTTGCTAGGTGTACACGTTAATATAAATTCTGCTGCTATACTTCAGTTTGTGTCGGAGAGCGACCTTCCTATAGTGGCTGCGGGTTGTTCACGACGGCTTTGGCTTCTTGTAGTAGAGAATCCGATAAACCTCCGATAACAATCAAACTGCCAAATGATTACATTACACATACAATTCAATAAAGCTCCGATCACTCCGATCACTCCGATACAACCACCGATAACATATCTCTTGATCAGCGGCCTTTCATCTACATCTGGTTTCTATCAATGCTTGTTTGACTCAGACTCTTCGGCTAAACTAACTGCATAGCATTACTTCTTTATTCCTATACTACACATTCATGTATGTACAATGTACATACATGTACATTGTACATGTATCATTGGGCTTAGGCCTACATGTATGTAAGCACAATCTGTTGACCATAACTAAGGCAAACCTCAGATAAAGCCAAATAAAATGTGACATGAAAGCGTCATATGGTTGAAATCAGCGGCTTGGCTCGAGTTAAGGTTTGAGTTTCAAAATTCATGCCATTGCTAATGCAGGCCTAACAGTTTTTGAATTTAATCGAAAGTTTATAACCGTGGTCATAACAACGTTCGGTTTACTGCGTATAAAATCTGATCGACATTATAATGCTCATTTAAAAATGTTTCTAATTTCGCGTTCCTACTTTCGCGTCCAGGAACGTCTTGTCTACACAGATGAGCGGGTCTGCTTATGATTCATTTCATCGAGATTGAATAGTTCTGTTTTGTGAATAAGTTGCATATTAGGCCGTTGATCGTTATTTGGTACAGTGCAACGTTTTGTATAATTATGCGACATATTCGGCAGATGCGTGATTTCGACATGTCATGCGACATATTACACATTTCAAATAAACGCTTGTTTAATTAAAACGATTCTATGCATTCATTTTAAAGAAATGAAATGTGGACGTTTCAAAACCCAGTTCGGATGTCTAAACGAATGGTAAATGTTCATAATATTATATCCTCTATAGACTATTTAGTTAAACGCAATTTAAAGTTCGCGAACGACGCAAGCGGAAAAAAGTTGTTGCATTCAACTGACAAACCAATCGGCCTCTCCCTCCCTGGCCCCAAATGGTGATGGAGTGGAGCTGTAGTTCAATGACCGTGCAAACATGTTTTGTAACGAAATCCATTACTGTAATAGTCCAGTCTGTGCGGAGGGTCACGCACAGACCGCTTCCTATATCCTCACAGTCTTTTCGCAGTAACGTTTAATGCATTGCTCCCATTTTTTACCTGCTCACTTTCAGTACCCATGATACTTTTGCTCTTGTTCTGGGCTGCGGTCTGCCAGCATATTTGCAAAACTAGCAGTGGAGCCCGTCCTACGACGGTTGTTAAGTTGCACCCCCTAACCCCGCGGCTCCCCTCTGTAGATCTCTCTCCCCTCACCTCCCTTTTCACCCTTCTTGCTCCAATCTCCCCCCCTTTTACATTGTAACTTCTCCTTCATCCACCCCCCTTCGTCACGCCACGCTCCCACTCGCCACGCCCCCGCGCTACACACCACTGTGTGCACCGCTCGGTGGTGTGTTTCAGCTCAGCGTAAGTGCGCTGCCAGTAATCGGAATAGTCTTTACAGCGGTTATTTCTCACGGACAGACCGACAGACAGACAGACAGCGATATTATATTATGAAAAATGATTTTTGTTTGTTTTGTATTTTAGGAACCGTGTGTAGCACTATGACTAGATGCAGTCCGGTTCAATGTAAGAGGGCCGCAACAGAACCGCTCCTTCTTCGTTAGACGCCTTTTACGACTCCCTTGGGGAGCTCTGGGTTGCAAGTCTATTCTTTGTTCTCCACCCTGCAGGTGTTCATGAAAAATGAAGATCTCTATTGTGTGGTCTACTAAAATCCTATTTTGGGCTGCTATTGATTCAGCCTACGAGATAAATCTGTGAAATCCTGGGGTAGGCTGATGTGTACGCAATCAACTCAACAGTAGGGAAACTTCTTCAGCATTTTATGAGGCCTTTTGACAAGCATTTTCGGATGGTGGACTCTCCGCAACTTGGGGGGTAAAATCACTGCTATTCTTAAGAATTGGCGATCTCGCTCAGTTTCATAATTCTCATGAATTCAGAGAGCTGAGCTCGAAGAAATCATAAGGCTGAGAAGTTCATTAGACATCATGAAATGCAATTAATTCAAATCAATTCAGTAATATATAACATCGGCGTTTACTTGATAGCTCATCTGAGGGTTGCAGAGCTGGAGCTGGCTTATTTAGGTGTGCACATTCCAAATACCCATGCATTATGCTGCGGTTATTGCTTACGTGACTGCGCCTACAAATCGTAAAGAAGGATGCGCATTCGATGCTTTTTACGCTAGCCGCTGAATATATGTACGGACAAGTTGCAGACTGCCACCGCGACGGCTGCGCTGGTACGAACTCGCGTACTGCCGCTATGTTTTTTCGTGATGTGGAGGATAAACAAGCAAAGAGCGACACAGGGGCGCTCAGCAACCACCGAGGCAACGGCGGCGAAAACCTGAGCGAAAAAAATCCACACGGCAAAGAGCGCCACTGCAAGATAGTCCGCTCGGTCAAGGAAGCTGGGGTGAGGCGGGGGGTGAGAGGGGGTAGGGTGTGCTGTAAAAAAATTAGAGACTTTTTTGACAACACTTTCCATTTTCACAACAAGTTTTTCTACTATCGCTTGCAATATTATCTCATCTTGAGCCATTTCATCTCACCAGTCACCATCTCACAGTGGTCCGGCCCTTAACCGTCGCGACGGTGTTCTAAGCCGGCCCTTCACCGTCTCCACGCGTGGCCATAGGGCGCCTCTTACGAGACGCTGTTTGAAATTTTAGCTGCCCGGCGGACACAGTCCCGCTACGTCACATGGCAACGTTTAACGATGATCGGTTTGGGAGGTATTCGTAGATAATAATTAGTAAACGGCAGTATCCGTGACCTCCGAATTAAGGCTGCGAAAACAACTCGTAGCCTACTAGATTGTAGACAGTGCCAAACTGCCCATCACTTCAAATTTTGTATACTTTGAGTGTGCACGACTTTAACAGCTAGCGCGAGCAACCAAAACCTGCTGCACAGCAGCTGCAGTAACCTACTATATCCTATCCACCGTATAGGTTGAATCGATGCAGTCAACATTGCAATGAATGACGGCCCATATCGTACGGTTCGTAGGCCAGCTACGACCTAAAACTGCATGGCTGCGCGGAGTAACCGTAGCCTGTGCCAACACTTTATGCTTTTAAAAGAACATCGATTATAGTAGCGGGACATTTCGTATTAAAAGAGCGTGGATAGCATGTATGTAAAACCTAACCATGCATTTTGTATTTATGATAAAGTAGGCGCTAGTTTATATTGAGTCCATAATCGCGCAATAATTACAGTAAGTCAGCAATATTACTACTGTAGGGTTAGCAAAGAGTTTAGCTGAGGGTCTGCAATTCATCAATATAATGAAGCACCGTGTAGGCTACGTCGGCCTAAATGTGACATTATAGACTACTATTAGACTATTTATACGCTTGCGTAAGCCTGCATTGTAATATATATGACTGCTCTAATATTCAGGCCTACTTCACTATTAAGGCCTATATCTACAATGTAATTATTATAAAGTTTGGCGTTAAAATAACTTAACCTATTATATAGACGGTTACCCCTGTAGACTACAACCGTCGCATCCTTGACTAAGTCGTAGACTGTTGACGCATCGGATATCGCTACAAGCCAAACGCTGCAGTAGCGCATTATCAACCGACTAGGTTCAAAGACTAAATTAAATGTACAGATGTCCACACTACAATGAACCAGGAGCGGGGACAATTCGTAGCTGACCTACGAATCCAAAAATTCGGTCTTTCCAAAATGAAAATCCGCATCAAGCGGTTTCATATTCCACCAAATTGTCACATCACTGCAACTATACAACTACAATTATTACACAATTACTATACAATTACATACTGGCAACTACAATAAGCAGGTTGCGACCTGCTTATCTATTATGTGTATAACTCGAATCTACATTTCAGTGATCTGCATTCAATTAAATTAATGAAATGCTGTGGTTTGGTGTTCAGATTATCTCACACTGTACACCAGAGAAGGTACTCGCACTGTTCGAGGACACTGCCGGATTATCTTCTGCAGAAGTGTTCATAGCCCCTCTTTGCAGTCACGGTGCTTCAGATCAAGATAGTGAAGATAGCGATGGTGACATGGTCAACAATCCGAATTAACTAAATACAGCTAGGCTATCACGGCCACCATCATTGTCGATACAGAAACATGAACGTCGGAGATGACGATGACGTGCATACTGAATCACGTCACGCTGTGTCTCAGATGTGGAAGACACAGCTTCTAGTTGCGGTGGAAGCAACGCTATTTGTTCTGATGGTGAACATGACAATGAACATTATGAACAGCAACAGAACAGCACAGAACTGCAACAGAAGAACACAGAACAGCAAGACGTTCATTTACAGAATGTTTGGAAGAAGAAAAGGGCAGTTGACGACATGCCAAAAACAAAGAAAACAGTTGCAAAACGATCTGTCATCTAATACATCTTAACAGTTTCATGGAACGAGGTGCCAAGCTCAATCTCTCAGGAGACCCTCACAACACTCTTTGAGCTCCTACGTGATGAGGACAATGTCATTATCAAAATGATTTACCGAAACTTGAGGATCTGTGCGCATCAAGAAACAAATCATCCGTTTGACGTAATACCATATAAAATGAAAACCTTCATTTTTATCATACTTCTGAACAGCGCCGTTGTATTGCCTTGTTGTCGAATGCATTCGGAGCAGAATACGCAATGATTGACACTGTCGTCAGTTCAGCAATGTCGAGAGATTTTTTGAGAAATTAGGCATTGCACTATCTGCACGTTGCAGACAAGACGACTCTCGTAATGCAAGTCTTCTGCAGCCTTGTCCAAGCCGTTGGACTTGCTTCATTTCAGAAGAAAGGTATCTCAAGTGTATTTGAATAGTCACGCACACTGCACAGCCCTGCATCGTCCAGTGGGACACAGGGTTTGCTTCAATCCTCGGGTTCTCGCAGACGTTACTTCGGTGCCTGCGGGTATTATTTGGGTCACAACTCCACTCAGCTGCGCTGTGCTATCAGTCGGAGAAAGACCGCGTGCAACTGCCTGAAACGCAGCATGGGTTTGCCCATTGACTGCTTTGCAGACAATCATACAAAGAAGTACCCAACATGTACTTTCAAAGAGTAACCATAGCCTGCAGACAGTGACTGACGTTGGACAAAACCGATTCATTTAGCAATGTTACTCAATAAGTTAGAAGTCGTGATACTCTGTTTTTAATATCAATATTATTCTTAGCTACATAGTCTAGTACTATCTTCATAAGCTTCTGTTGCATGTATAATTGAATATTGACAAACATAGAAAAAAAAATACATGCCTATTTGTGCCTACAATCCCATATATAAGACGTCACATATTAGACGTAACACTAACCCTAACCCATTTACACAAGACTAGAGAACTTTAAGAGATTATTTGAACTGTCGGATACTAATGTTTTCTGTGTTGCCATCTTGAAGCTGTTTGCTATTGAATCTAAAGACTAGACTTCTTTTATTTGCCGAGTGACTATTGATTATTTTGTCATTGTCGTAGTAACAATGTTCTGTATTGTTCTAGTGCTAGTCTAGTGCTTTTGAGGATTGTTTTATAGGCCTATCTATCTTTTGGTATTGATCTAGAAATTGTTATGAAGTCAACACCAGCTTAGATAAAATACCACAGAAAACTATAATATTAGAAGAATTTAAACTTTAGCTCATAAATATATTGTAAGCCTATCACTGGTGAATATTCGAGCATAGTAACAGGCTGTTTTTGTAATAGCAGGCTTCTAAATGTAAAAGTTCTGGCTTATATAGTCGGCCAAGCGGCCCGGCGGCTAGACCTCCGAGAACTGAACACATGCAGTAACTAATAATTTCTCAATTATGAACATAACGCACGCATAAAGCGTCGGTAATTACATTTTTACCACATTAACTTGAACTATTACTTTATACTTCTACGAATTGTTGTTACATCTGATCAAGCGATATGCAGATACGATTAGTTCCTAAAAGCTGACGTAGAATAACGCGCCTGCCTAGCTGGTGAGCTAATAGCGAGCTGTGTACATCAGGAATTTTCTGGCAACAATCTTTCTGATATTCCAATTAAGTATCAATCCAGGGATGACAATTTCATAATTATTTCAACAAGATTGGGTTTCAGCAAGCGAATAAAACGACAGATGAGCGTGAAGAAAGTGAAGAGCGATATGAAGGAGAGAGGCATGAGTAAAGAGATAGCAAAGACTCGGTAGTCAGTCTCATTGTGGGAAACGTCCAACATGTGCTAGCACGGAAAGAGGACGTAAAACGAAAATAAGGATGATAAAAGCCCCCCAGACTCCCGTCAATATGTTATTTGTCCCCTTAAAGCCCTTTTAAGCAGGCCCGAAAGGCCCAACGCTCTATTTGTAGGAAACATTAAACATTTTAAGTATTGCAAATTTGTATATTAAATATTTAAGAATGCTAGATGTGCTTGTCGTCTGGAATAATGACATCGTTTTAAATTTCAACCTCCGTCATGGGAGTGAAACAATCGCACTTCGCGCGTGCATGCGGGGAAATTGTTTCGCAAACGAAAAACATTTTGGGGATATTTGTCGAGAAAATGAATCCAAAAAATTATACATGCCTCTCTTTCACACACACGCACGCACGCACACACACACACACTCGGGTTTTGTGGCCGCATTTCCTGTTTACACAGGGGTAGGCCATAGCTATGGACACTCGCCCTCCGCTTTATCCCATCCGTCGCATCCTCACGTCTTCATTTTCTAGCTTTCATGTCCTTCTCTGTAAAGTTATGTATATATCATATAATTTGACGTTTCACTATGGATTAAGCAAAATTTTGCGTCGAACATTTTTATGTTGTTCCCTCCCCCAACAGTCAAAAACTGTGGCGGCGGCCGTGTATTAAATCCCTTGAAAATCTTCACATGCAATCACATTGACCCACGCCGAAATTAGGCGGTAATGCGTTTCTACCCTCTTTAAGCTGTTGGCCAGCACCACAGCCTCCGCGTCAGCACTTGCTGCAGCATCATGGCTGTTGCACGGCGAACTAGATGACGGTGTCATAGTCTTAATTACCGGGAGATTAAACCAAATGATATATTTCCCATTTTTTTATGAAGTTACAAATAAGTGCTGAAAATATTTAGTATCATACTTACAAAAGTAAGCAAATGCTGAAATAGTCTATGAGCTTATTTGAGGGGGGGGGGCAAAATTTTATTCTTCGACGCAATATGTTGCTTAGTTCTATACAAAGCACTCAATGTTGCCTTGGAGAGTTACATTAAGTATTCGCCGCCGGGTCAGCACAGTGGTTGCGGTACAGGTTAATAAATATTGCACGGATGATCTCGCCATTACATTACTACTTAAATATACACGCATAGTGACATCGAGCAAAGGCTATGTTTCGTCGATAAGCGGAATTCAGGAGCAACGCAGTTGTGTCAGCAGCCCTCCAGCCATAAGAGCATGGTCATGGTTGTGGAGAATAAGCAGATGTCTCACTGAGAAAACGTTTGAATAATTGTTGTTTTCAAATATCAATGATCATTCGTTTTCTGACTTTTTGAAGGCAGAATAAGTGAGCGTGCACATTATTGACGGACGTGTACGTTGTATCAGTTTGTATTGCACGCCGCTCAGATCAGACTCAAGGCATCTAGGATCATTCAAACGATGCTCCACGTTGACCATACACGAGTGCAAAAATCAAAGTTTGGTGTTGATAAAAGACGCCGCTTCGACACTTGACTGCAGCGGTAGGATCCATCTTCATTCAGGGTCCGACTGTGAACGATTGTTTCAGGCTAATTCTGCTTTAAACTATTCGTGATGCAGATGTAGAACTCACTCAGGGTGTGTTGCTGACTGTTGAGCTTCAAGATACACAAGTCCAGGTCAGCCCTCAGTGCACTATTGGATCTTCTGAGTGACATCACTTCTCCTTCCAATACCACTGCACTAATGGATACTATCTGAGCTGCGGGTGTCACCGATATGCCTTTAACCTGTGCTGGTTGCTCACTGCGATAGTCAGTCAGGTAAATGCAGAGAAAATCGAGGACCTCAAACAGAAATATGACGGTGACTCCGAGCCAGAGACTCAGCACTCTTCCGATCTGCGCTCCCATCGCATCCGAAGTAAACGTCGCCGCGTCCTTCAACTCAATAAACGATGCATCTCCGAAATGAACATTTAGCTGCAAAAATCTGCTGGCAAACAAAATTTTGAAGGCGGCGAAATATGCAATATTCGCTTGTAAAGTACTATTAAAACTGGGTAGCGTGGGTACCAAAATATTTAATTTTGGGCTGTCGTACACATACGTAACAGCATATAGATCCAAGCCTGATTGTTGTGGCCAAGGCCCAGAGCTCGGGATGGCGCCGTAGATAATCTCTTTGCATGGCAGGCGACAAGCGGCCGCCTGTGAAACAGAGCTTGTTTGACTTCTTGACACTCGCAGTGTTGTCACTCACTGCTTTTAAAACCAAAATGGGATTTTTTCGTAAAAGGAGTAAGATTTATCTGATTTGCGATTATAAGGATAATATAGTAATAATAATACTATACAAGTAGCCATCGCTACCATAAAATGCCTCCGCGATGTACGGCACGCCCTGACCCCTTAGTCAGTCTGACTGATTGACGTGGACCAGTTCAAAACGGGCAGCGAAATTTCAAGATTACGCCTGCGCACTGAATGGCTCTCATTAAATTTCAATAGCAGGTTAGGCCAATTAAAATGCGCCGGAGTCCCAGATAAATAGGCCAGTGCTTCACTGAAGCCTTTGCTGTGCTCCACTAACGCGTTCACTGTGCTTCGCTAAAACCTTTGCTGTGCTCCACTGAGGCCTACTGTCCACTGTCTAAATTAATTCCCCCAATACACTATGACTTTTTTGAAAAATTAAAGTATCCAATCTTACTGCGCGAAATTAGCTCAAAAAATGACATTTGTAAAAGTTTATTTGAGAAACGTAAGGTCCGTAGTGTGCTGTGTAGGCTGTCGGTGGCCAGTGTTTGAAATCAAATTTTCGAAAGCATATTCGGGAAACTGTGATGTTGAATCGGTTTCTAAGTTTAAAAAATCTTGTTTTTAAATTTATTTTGAGATATGCAATATCTGTATTGTGTCGGTATCAAGAATGAAAAACTAATCTTCGGAAAGTTGATTTGTGGCATTATTTAATGAAAGAAATTGAGTCTCAGTGTATCGGCCCCATATTATGCCCAATTGCACTGTCGTTGGCGGCAATAGTTCTGAATCATTAATACATATACCTGCCAGCCAGTCTACACCGCGCTCCATAGGCTTATACTCAGACGTGACTCTGTCACACAGCTCAGACTAGAACACAGAGAGAGATGCAGACGTCCACGCTCCTCGTCGCAGTGCTGCTATGCGTAGCTTGCCTCCTCACCCGCCTCACGGTCGAGGCTGACTGTGAGCATATCTAAGGGGTTCTCAAAATGCTGCCAGCCGGCCAAAAGTGGCCCTCGAAGATTTTCATGTGGCCCGCAAAACTGTTGTTAAAAGGGCCACTTTGGCAAGCGGAACCCATGCCGAAAGGGTCACTGTGGCCCTCCGCGATGTCGGTATGGCCTTGGTATAGGCCTACATGACATTATGGGCTTTATGAATTTTTTTGGAGAGCATAAGGAGGGTCAATTTTTGTAGGTACGGTCGGCCCTGACAGCAATATTTAGATACCTGTACGCCATTTTTGAAACTAATAAGCTTATCAGGAGAATTAATGGAGTAGCTACTTGATGTGATGTTTGATAGGCCTACTAAAGGGATGAGCGACATATCAACATCTTGTACTCTTGAAGTCACCAGAACTGGATGTAGGTACTGATATTGTATACTTTAGACACCTTTTTCACACACCTTGTATTCTTTGACCATGACAGCAAAGCGCCAAAAATGCATCCAAGAGATGATCCAAGGACGCTTGGGTGTGACTCTCTTACTTCAGTGACCGGGAGGGCCGTGAGCCACAAAAATGGAGGTGGGATTGCGCTGGCCAGGCTGCGTCAATGGTCCAGACGAAGGTGCCCTCGGGTGTCAATTACTTCGAATAACGCGCGGGGCGCAGAGAGGCAGGTGGTCATTGAATGGGGGCTTCTGCTACTTTTTGATATTGTTGTGCTTGTCGCAGCGTTTTATGTTTGTTGTTTATAGGCTGTCGTGGTGTTTTGTTCTGTTATGTTGTAAACTGAACTGAACTATTCTCTTCTGAACTATTCTGTTCTGCTCTAAAATGTTTTATTCTGAACTGTTGTGTTATATTCTGTACCGTTCTGTACTGAACTGTTCTGTTCTAAAAGCATGTTCTGTTCTGAGTGCACGCTCTGCTAAGCTTTTGGCCCTTCTCTACTATTAATTTCCAGTCGCTGCGAGGCGCAAAATTCATGTTTTTAGAGAGGCCATCAAACTTCAAAATTTGTATAAAAATGAACAGCACCTGACATACCTTTTTACGACGTGCGCCGATAGGAGAGCGCCGTATTGTTTCGGCCCGGTACCTTTATTATAATTTTTTTTTATTTTTTTTTTTTGAGACTCGCCTTCTGACCTATAAGTCTAGAATAAAAAGGTTAACACATTTATGCCGTCAACGAAAATGTTTTCAGCAAAATTTTTTTATTGTAAACAATTTGGAGGTGCCCGGGGGGCCACCGCGCGCACTTTTGCATGATTCGCGATAACTTTCTTACTATCAGTCCGATTTCCACGCTTTTTGCACCAGATTAGTTCCACTTACTAGTAACTAAAAAACGCTCTATACTGTACATGTTTTAACAAAATATTGAAACGTAAGGTGGGCGAACGGTTTTTATAAAAGTTTTGGGGGGCCAAAACCTTTGCGCCACAATAACTCAGCGACCATGGATTTTGACCATTTTTTCAGGGAACATGCGGACTAAGCCCGGATAGTACAGCTTCGCTTGGATTTTTAAAAATATGAACAGTGCTCCCGGGAGCCCCCCCCCCAGATTTATAAAAGTTGTAATTCTCGTAATCGTAGGTAGCAACCTTGAGCGCTACACTAATGAAACCAGAGGCTAAATATATATGCCATTGGGGAAAGCATTTCTGGCTAAATAGTTCATTTCAAAATGTTAAGGGGGCCATTATGGGACCATATCATGCACTTTTACGAGAAACGAAAAAACTTTTTTATTGTTAATCTGATTTGCAAGATTTTTAATTGTTGTGTTGCACTCTGTCGGGCTTAAAATCGCCCGATATATGTTTTAACAAAATATTAATGCATGAGATGGGCGATCGGTTTTTATAAAAGTAGGGGGGTCAAATCCCTTGCGCCACAAAGACTCAGCCGCCACTGAACGGATCTTGAACTTTTTTACAGAACATGGGCACTAAGCCCTGATTATATAGTTTCGCTTGGATTTGTATAAAACTAACTGTGCCCTCTGGAGTCTCCAGATTTTTTATTTTTTATTTTTTTCTTTATCACAAAAAAATTGTGTTTATGTTGTAGATGTTCGCCTAATCTTTTCAAAATAAGTAAATCCTGTATAAAATTTCAAAACGCGTGCTCATCTATTGGCGTGGGGCTGCGCGCACGCCGTTTATGCACGGGTACTGTGCTTCCGTCTAGTTGCTGCATTATAGTTACGCGAAATTACGAAAAACGCCTTAAAATAGCGCCATCTTGCTAATGCACTTAAACAAAAATTTCCGACTACGGGATAACTTATGGCATGTTATAAGTTCTAAACAGCTTGTTTTTCAATTGTTTGACATCGAAAGTTTGAAATTAGGTTATCTTCATTTAAGATTTGATTCATCCTGTGTCAAACATTCATGAACTACTAACATTGGGAACGAACTTGCTCAAATTCGCCGGCTTGATTCGAAAAGAAAGCACTTAACCTACGACACGTCCGTAACTCGATCAAATGTTAACAAATGTTTACAGTTTTCACTTCTCTAAACCCAGATATCTTTGTAAAATATACCAAATAGTTTATTGTCAAACGCCCTAATTGTCGTATGGTGCAGGAAAATTGACAACAATTAAACGCAAAAATGTTTAACATCCGATCTGACATTTTAGAACATACCATTAGAATGAAACAAATTCACATTTGTAACCTCCGTGCATAATCATATAAAAGAAATAAATGACCAAAATGTCATCAATTGTGTGTAACTTTGTGATAATTTAAATGAATGCAAATTTTATTGTTTGAAAATTTTTTCTTGAATTGTGACTCTTCATTTAGTAGTGACTTGTTGCTGTTCGAAAATTATTTGTTTGATATAGGCCTGTTCTACTGTAGGTTACCTAAGTACTTAGTGTAGCGTCATAAAAGCGACATTGTGAGTTTTTGTTGTCCGACAGCGGCATCTGAGAAATATGTTATCTTCAATGCTAAGAAATGCCTTTTATTTAATAATCAATTGTAACAAACAGGCCAGGCCTAAAATTATGCTTGCATGTTGGCATTGTGTTGGCTGGGATTGTGAAACAAATTAAAACGATATATTCTGCTTGGGATGAACGATATCCATTTAGTAGCCTATGTCTAGGTCTACAATTGCGGAGTATTAGCGCAGCGTCTTGGCGCTTGTTGCGATTAATGTCAATGGCAAAGATGCAAGATTTATTATTACGAAGGCGAGCAATCGTATTTTGAAACCGCTTAATAATGACGCCATCGCCCCACGACACGAATAACCATTTTTGCGAGTTTTGCCTCCGTTGATAGGCTATTTGTATTATGACAAGTGAATGACGTATTCTTTCGATTGAGATTATGGCCCGCACAGTGTGCTGCTAAGCCCAACGTTGTTTAAGCGTAAAAAATGATTGACAAAATCACTCGCTTTATGCATCTCATGCAGCTTTAATTCAAACAGAAACATAAGATTGACTCAATTTGAACGAAATGTATACCTCAGCAACATTCTAATGGGCAACTTATGATCGGTTTAAAGTTGGTGACAAGAAGGTAAGACGAAATGTAGCCCACTGAAATGCAGGCGAGAAGAAATCAATTCTTGCGCGGCGTGAACAGCATAAATCAATTAACCGTTAGCAAGCAAATCCCATCAGGCAGCACAAGTCAAAGACATCCCAACATAGTCGCTTGCTAGTCGCTCCCACGCTGAGGGCCTCACCGTCACCGGACAGAGTCATTTCGTCCAGACCCGCGCCTGGTGCCCGACGTTCAACGACCACGGAGCTGTCTCGATGCTCGTCGGTCAACGCCTCCCCTGCGCGCAGAGCCGCGGCGAACGTGACCAGCAGCTGAACGAGACAGGCGACGTGCAGCTGTGACGTCATCGTGTCGCGTGACGTCACTCTTCACAAAATGTTCGCGTGTTCTAGGGTGTGCGTGACTTTAACACTTCAAAATATAACTCATGCGCATACAATTCAACTGCATAGCCTATAATTTCAGAAATGTCTGGTTCAAGTGCTGCCATGCAAAAGTAATGCTCGTGGTTAACAGTCAAAACGCCATTTTTGGAACCAATGCGTAAACCGCATTGTGAGAAAAGTGATAAATATCCGTTTTGAACAGCTCCGTTAAAACATCGAGCTCGTCTTATCTAATGTTGGCATATTGTGTGCTAGTTAAAAAAATCTATATTCTAAGAAATGCTACTTGTAAGTTAGGGCAAATTTTTATTTAAAAAATTTTCCATGCTTTCCTGTGACGCTCCTTCATCGAGGTAGGGAATTTTACGGTAGCATGTTATTGGTAGGCCTATGTGAAGAATGTGATGTTGGCTTGACGTAGGCATAGGATGATCCGTTTAATTTAAAACACGGATTTACATTATATATATTTTATTCGCCAAATCAATGACAGCACATGTCTTTTTTAATATTTCTTTTTTATGTTTTCTATATTTATTTTATATTTATGTCTGTTTACATTGTGGGAACACAATAATAATATTACTTCTTGCTTGACCAACATACACTTATACCAACATACTGACGCGCATTCAATAATATTATGAATGTTGACTGTACTTTGCACTAGCAGGCCACCTTAACATCCTCGTCAAAAGTGAAGCCAAGTTGAAGAAAGGAACAGAGAAACGTAAAGCAGGCTCTGTAACATTGCATGTGTGTGCATGTGTGTCTTCTCTCCGGCCAGCGTAGAGTGCATGTTGCACCCCCCCTTCAGAAAAGTCTATTTTGGACCCCACAAAGTCCAAATTTTCCTTCGTCAAATGCATTTTTTCCCGTCCGAGCTACTCACGATCAGGGGGGATAGTAGCTATGGTTGTTTTTTAACTTACGATTTTTGTGACCCGTTACGGGGAGGAGGTGATGCCCATTGTACCAGCTGATGGTCGCTGGTGGTGGTTGGCCGTGGACTGGTCGGCAGCGAAGGAACACTCGTGCCTGACGAATATAAACCACCTTTTCCAAAATTCGCGAAGTAGCACGAAATTGTTGCCTCGGACGGTGTCAGGGTGTGGATTCGAGCACTCGTAATCCGAGGTCCGCGACATAGACCACAACGCTTCGTCGCTAAACAAATCAACGTCGTCAACGCTGGGCCAACAACTGTATGACTGAACCCCTCAAAAAATTGCGACGAAACGTCATAATACCAAAATCCTAGAATGATTGTGTAAAAAAAAGCTCTTTTCATCCATAATAAGTGCCCCCTTTCCCTAACAGCCGTAGCCCATCCTCCCCCCTCTTGGCAGGGGACGAGGAGAAACATAACGCCGGTCCTGCTTCCGTCAAATGGTAAAAAAGGTCAATTTACATTCGGCAACTAAACGCGACTAGCTGAACGTCCCGACCCAGGTGTCCAACTGAGTCGTCAAGTTGAGCCAAATACAAGCGCGTACTGTGCGGCGGTGTCGGCCAGATTGACGGAGTTGTTATGAGCAATTTGTTTAAAATTGTTTTGAATTTTCTGACACATGTTAAATATTTCTGACTATTTGCTGAGAAACGAGAAGTGTGGAATTTTTAAGATTTGCATCAGAGTTTGCGAAGATGTGAAGGACACTATTTAACTAGATGAAGCAACTTGTATGTGTTCCTGCGATGCCCATCAGTCTACAATGGAACCATCACCAACGACCATCAGCTGGTGCTCTCGGGCATTATCTTTTCCCCCAAGGGGCTAAAACAACAACAACAACTACATGTATGGCAGTGATTCTCAAGCTTCTTCTTTGGTGTGCCAAACGTATGTTTAGCAATGCTCTAATTGTACATTGAAATGAAGTCGCCAGCAAAGGTGCTAAATTTACATAGTGGCGGGAGGAAATCAGCTAGGGACAGACAATTTTTCCCTCTCGTGCAGCAATCACGAGAGGGGAGGGGTATGGACTGACCGACACCTTTCACTCGCATTAGTGCCTAAAGTGCAAGAGACGCGCGCAACATTATTCACCCTTTGCAACATGGCCGCCACGCTCCAGCGTGGCCCTTTCAGCAGCCATTTCACGTGCCGTTTGAAAAGTTATTGAGCTTCCAATTTCACGGCGCGTGCAGCGCTTCGAGGCTCACCACTGCAACCTGCAGCACTTTGTGCAGGGCGCGTTTTGCTATGTATACAAGAGCCATTCCGAGCGACAGAGTAATTACCTGAGTCCTTTGACACAAAGCATGACGTCGGCACGCACACTTAAAAGGCTCTGATTAGTGGTCGCGTTATGGAGAAGTTAAAAGGGAAAAGTAGCAACAGGTAACCCCATAAAAAACCACAAGTGGCTCCCGGAGAGGGGCCCGGCAGATGACTACTTCAAACTGCGGACTCACCTGTATGATGAACACGAAGCTGCTTCACTTCAACGAAGACCCTGCGAGTTCAGCTGCAAGTCCATTTATACCGAACGCCACGCCGCTGACTCTGACGCAGTGCGAACTCGATACACTTGACTGATTTTTTCTAATTGATTTTGAACAATATCATCAGTAACGCACCCGTATTATTGGACAAATGCGATAGGATTGTGAGCTTGATAAGTTTTAATTGAAGCATGATGAGTAAATAGAAGACCTGTAGGAATGGGCGTTGCCGCTTAAGGAACGGGGGGGACAGGGCCCCCCCCCCCCGCGGACCAGCGCGTTCCCCCATAAAAAATGGTGGTCCGCTTTAAAAACGCATTGATGGGGGGATCAGGGCACCCCCTCCCCCCGCTCGTGAGTTCTGCACGGAAGAGCATTTTGGTGTTTATTAAGATTGAGCAAGGGCTTTTGGGGAAAAAATTTTGTTTCAAAATTTGGTTCCCCCACCGCTAAATCAGTGGCTACGCCCCTGCCTGTAGGCCAAAGTATGAGGTTGCTGGTGAAAGATGGCAGAAGGTGGAAGATGAAACGGGATTCAACACAGTCTTATCACAATACTACTAATTTGAAGTTTGGGACTTCTCAAATTGCATGAACTTGCGTCGATCGTTTGATGCAACGCCGAGCATTGATCAACTCATGCATGCATTTAAAATATAATGCCGTATATGATAGACCTAGAACTATCTAAAAAAATTAAATTAAAACAAATTCTTCTAGGATGCATCAAACGAAGCTAGTGTATACCATTTGAGAAGTCTTTAACTTAGATAAGTCATTGATTTTGTTCGCAAAACAAGCTTCATGATCTAGTAAATTAAAACTTATGCCTAGTGCGAGAATATTGAATAAAAGTTGAGTTTACCTGCATCGACTAGTGCGAAAACGCAATATCCTCCGGACTAGAACTAACACTTCGTCAATAGCGACTGTGCCTACATATAGCAGGCTCACATATACATGTGCACGGTTTTGCGAATGGGTACACACAATTGAATTGAAAGATATGGGAAAATCTGACTCTTCCAAATTGGTGGACAACAAAGTACGCTTCAGCTCGAGTAGGAGATTAACGCGAGAATGGTCGACTCATCTAAAAGATTTCATGCGCTCTAAATGTACTGCACTCCCGCACAGGGCCAGAAGGGTTGCTTCATTGAGTTAAATATATCACCAAAAGGATGCGGAACGGGGGCCAATTGTGCAAAAGTTTTGAAATTTTTCCATAATGTTGGAAGGAATAGGAAGCATTTATTTGGACACAACGTTAAATATGCCCCTAAAAGCGGCATCAAACATGCAGGCCTATAATTAGTGCTCAGCATGACGTGAAGCACGACCCAGGGGGGGGGTTGGTAGTGTCCGACTCACTTCACGTCACTCACTCAAGGTATCGCTGAGGATGCTGGAGGCAATTCAAATAAATTCGTCAAAAAAATATTAAACTTTTTCATGACGTAGCGTTCATAGTCATCGTGAACAAAAACATTTTGAGACATCAACGATCCTCTACAGGTATATGGAAAAACGTTTTCAAAATGCATCCAGCCATCCACGTCTCTGGAAAAATCGGCCAAATATTGGAGGGTGGTGGTATTTCTTTACGTGAGAGGGCTGTTTCCTGCATTGGCACTGTTCTTCTACTGCCAAAAACGTTTATTTTACTAAATAATGCTACAAGTAAAGGTCATTGGACCACAGGGAAACTATGCGAGTGGACCCCCTTTATTTATGTGAAATGCCAGGCCCCAATAGTCAAATTTGTTAGTGTTGTGGTAAGACTGTGTTGAGTCCATCTTCCACCGTCTGTCACCTTTTACCAAACAACCTCACACTTAGGCCTACTCGCCTTCTGCATGTATTTAATGATCATGCTTCAATTAAGATTTATCAGGTTCACATTTATATCGCACGTCTCCAATATTACGGGTGCGTTAATGATGATATTGCTCAAAATCAATTTTATAAAAATCAGTCAAGTGTATCGAGTTCGCACTCCGTCAGAGTCAGCGGCGTGGCGTTCAGTATAAATGGACTTGCAGCTGAACTCGCAGTGTCTTCGTTGAAGTGAAGCAGCTTCGTGTTCATCATACAGGTGAGTCTGCAGTTTGAACTAGTCTTCTGCCGGGCCCTCCTAGGGGAGCCACTTGTTGCTTTTGATGGGATTACCTGTTGCTACTTTCCCTTCTAACTTCTCGATAATTCTCGGCACTAATCGGCGCCTATAGTAAGTCTACGTGCTGACGTCATGCTTCGTGTCAACCGACTCAGGTGACAACACAGTCGCGCCGAATGACTTATGTAGCAAAACGCGCCTTGCACAAAGTGATGCAGGCTGCAGCAGTGATCCTCGAAGTGATGCACACGTTCTAAAAGTGGCTACTCAATAACTTTCTAATGTGGCCTTCATGCTTGGTTGAATTGAACTTAATTAAATTGAATTAAAAACGATTAATTATATGTCTGTTTCTATAGAAGTTCTTCATACCTAGTTGAATTGATTTCATTTGAAAAATTGATCTTGGAATTTTTTTTTTTTTTTTTTTCGGGATCAACGCGAGAATGAACATGTCGATTTAAACGTTAATTTTTTGAAAAACAATGCCGAATGAATATGTACGCGATGCAGTGGAGCTGCTCGCATTTTACTTCTTCAATTGATTTGATTTTGAAGGCACCCGATCTTAAATTTATTTTTTGATTCGATGACGAAAGCTACAGATGGCGGTTTCGAAGATATTCGCGGATAGTAATTTGTAGACGGAAGTATCCGTGACATCGGCATGAAGGCGGCTAAAACAATTCGTAGCTTACAATACAGTTCCAAACTGCCCATCACTTCCTATTTCTTGTAAAGCATTGAGTTTTTGTTATTAAACAGTTATTTTGTATCAAAATAGCATAGATTATCAAATTTTCTTTGAAAATAGCTTAAAAAATAGTTAGATTTAAAATTAATAGCTCTTTCCTTGATAAATGCTTTGAGTGCGCACGATTTGAATAGATAGCGTTAGCTATCGAGAGCTGCAGTAGCCTACTGCTATAGCAGCCTATCCACCGAATATCAGCCAGCAGTGCTACAAATGACGGTCGAAGCATATAATTCGCTGAGTTCATAGGCAAGCTACGACCTCAAACTGGCTGCGCGGATAGACAGCAGCCAGTGCCTACATTTCCTACGTCAGTCTGGGACATGTTGTTTATCACGCAGTCTGCTGCTTGTATATTAAATAGGGCTACCTGGCCGTTATAGCAAGCGTATTTAGGAACAATTGAACTTCACTACTGTATTTCCCCCTGATTGATAAATATCTGCGGTGAACTTGAAAAAATATCAAAAAACTGCCTAAAGTGAAGTTGTAGAATACAGACAAATATTGGGCCATTTATAAGCGTGTGTTTCCATTATATTGAAATCCGCTATTATATTTAGGCTTACTTTAGTATAAGATACAATGCAATCAATCTGCACTGCAGTAATTACAAATGTCAGCGATTTGCATAATGTAGACTATGAAATAGACGACTATTCCTGCAAACTACAATAATCGCATTGTTGATGAAGTCGTTGAGTGTGGCCGAAAAGGATATGTCGAGAAGCCGAGCGCTGCAACAGCGCATTATGAATCTAATTATTGGTTCCACGATTGAATCGATGTAGGGATGTCCGCACTGCAATGAACCAGGAGATGGGACAATTCGTAGAAAACTACGAATTTATAATATTTGGTTTTACAAAATAAATATCCACGCGTTTTGTTTTCAAAAGTCATTCGGTTAGCGCATTGTTACGGTCTGTGACCACCTTATATAAAATCGGCTCAAAGGTAGTGAAACCAACGAATTTATTCAATAACTACAGAACACAAAAAAACCTTTTCGATAAAATTTTCTACCACATTAACACGTATCATTGCTTCATATTTCTGTCAATTTTCGTTGAATTTTATTGGGCGGTGTAAAAGATACCAGTAGTCAAATTGATCTCCAAAAACCAGTCAACCAAGCTGGGCAACTGCTTATTTGCGATTTGCATCAACAAGTTTGTAGTAACTATCTTATTTATATTCAAATTCAATAATTATTAGCGATTTAGGAATGTACACTTTGTGTTTCAACTAGATTTGGTCAGCGGCGTCGCCAGCGTTGAAAAAGTGGGGGAGTCCAATCGTACTAATTTTTTTCGGAAAAGATAATTTCTGCACTACGTACATAACGCGTTGTAAGTTGTACATTTCGTACAAGGGTATATTTTTAAGCCCAAAAACGATTAATTTTGGCCTGTGATGGCGTAAAAATAACCATCAATGGCCAAAAATTATCGATTTTTAAGCCACAATTATAGCACAATCTGAATGACGCCAAAAAACTCACGAGCGGGGGGGGGTGCTCAGGAAAAATTTTCAGCTCTTCAACATGTCTACATATCCAAAAAAACTTTTTCACTAGCCTCAAAATTATCGTGCGTAAGTTAATTGCACGAGAGTATTGTATACCAGTTATCGTACTTCGTACAAACGCCCTTTTTGAGCTCAAACTATCGTAAAATTATCGCATTAATTATTTGGACGTCAGGACGTAGGAGTACATAAGTCAACAGGCTGCTGCTCTCCACTCAAAAGGCATGATTCGCACCATTCGTTACAATTCGTTCTGTCGACGGTACGTCAACCCCCCCCCTTTCCCTCTCAAAAAAACTCAACGAACTTACACGAATCTCAAGACCGATCCAGTAAAGTGGGGGAGTCCGGACTATTCTTATAATAATCTGATAGAACTAATTTTACGAGCTCTGTTGGATCCACAATCTCCTAAACTCTGCAGGAAAGATGTCCAAGTCAAGCCTCGTAATGGCGCTCCTCCTGATGACGGCATGCCTTGTCGTCCTTGTGCCGCAAACAACGTCGTCACTTCCGCCGGACTTCCACCGCGTTGGGTACAAGCAGCGCAGAATTTTTCTAAATTCATTTGTATAAAAGCTGAGATCAATTATCGGAAATGTGTGGTTTGCTCTAATTCTAATTCACTATAAAATTACTAACAAAATACACTCGACTTTGAATCACAGTAACGATTAGTGACAATTGTTGTGCAAAAACAAACTGAATTTATTCCTTATTTCTTTCGATCACCCCCGGTCCCTGTCCGATTGTTGTTTTATTGATCCCCTGTAATTCATTATTTTGTCGCGGGGCCAAACTCTATAACTTTTACAATGTTGCGTGCAGACTGCATGTATGTTAAAATGCATGTTGAATGTTCTCGGTACTGCAGCTAAACTGGCATTTTATTTTCGTAAGATCCGGCTTTGAATTTTAATAATGCTTGTTAGAAAAGTCGATAATATTGATCTCAGCTTTTATACAGTCAGTTTTTGGCACCTGTTTGCAGCACTGGATGGATCACGTTGCTGGTTGTTTCCTTATCGCTATCGCAGTTTTGATCAACTTCATAAACAACGGAAGGGTGTCATTTGTGTCAAATTGCTGAGTCTCTGCTAAAGTGCCTTGAGCTGAAAGCGAAAATTTTCTCGTACAAATCGATAGAAATTGTTATTAATAAAGCAGTACTGTATTTTTGCATGCAGCACAGGTATGTCGCTGAAACGCATGGGTGGTACCTCGGCCAACAGCAGGGCTGCTGACCTCGACGACCCGGAGGCCGGGCTGATGGCCGAGGAAAGGCGCTGACAGAAGAGTCGCCACTTGCAGGCACTTATAGCTGCAAGTGATAGTCCGAGCAACGCACTTTTGCAAATTTTCGACAGATATGCATCGTATAACGACTTTAACTCCTTGAATGATTGACACTGAGACACGTGAAACCTAAATTTCATTTAACTCCACGACGCGTGCAACTACACGCGAAACATTTCTCATTAACTTTTCAAACTATTACCTTAGCAGCAATTCTTGCAGCAAAAGAAGCCTCTAATGACCTATGGCATCCTGCACTGAAATTGATCAACAAAATAACAAGTGGGCCATTTTTGGTAAGCGGAACTAGCGTAGTGGAACAAACCAAACATCCGGTTAAGTGGCCACACGTGGACGCTCATGAGAGTGCAATTTTATTGCATAGCGTAACATTGTGTAGCGTGGAAGTTGAAGGATATTGCGTTTGGTTGTTGACTTGAATGAAAGCCTTGTTGATGTTGATAAACAATAAAATACATCTTTATTTCAAGCATAGGCCTATTCAACGATGCAGTCTTACAAGTAGTGGCTTGAAATACAGGCATGACAGGCTATGGGCGCGACTGACCCAGAGCGCCGACGCATGCCGATCATTACTACACTCAAAAACAATATTCTGTGAGCAGCCGTGCAAAGGTCAAAAGACGGCACGAAAAATACTGATGGAATAAAAAAACTAGACGTAAAAAATTTGAGTTACATCAAGTTACAAGGAACGCAACTACCAAAGAACTATAAAATCCTTGCCAAAGAACTATGAAATCCATTCAGCATCAGGGTATGCATAAGATATGTGAAAATTTCGGCATGAATTCAGCGAAGTTGGTCTTCAATAATAGAGAATTTTTCAAATGATTTTTTCATGAGCATTGATCCGAAGGACTTTACTGAGACAGCTTACACTATGTTTTTTCACAAATGATTCCAAATATTGGCGGTTCTGTAAGAAAAAAGTACAATCTAGAATCCATTTTTGATGTTTTTGACTTAACTTCCAACTATCACCTCTAGTCAGCGGTAAGGTTTCACGTTCAAAAAAGTTTATATCATCCATTTCAACATTTTCGTATGAGTGTAAAATGCTGTAAAAAAAGCACAAGTCGGCCAGTAACCTCCTGAGCTCCAAAGCACAGGAGGTTACACGTTTAAGTCTAGCATTATTGGGCAGTCCTTGGCAGCTTGCTGCCTCGAATTTGCTACCTTCCATTCGTCACCATGAGGCCCCAAAGAGCCCTGTTAGACCCCAAAGAGGCACCAAAGAGCTTGAACACTAAATATTTGGCTATGCTCATGGAAGTTAAAAATACACCAAATAAATTGTGGAGAATAAACACCTCAATATTGAGTGCCATAAACGGGGTTTACGGGGCACGGAAGGGGCTTAAGGGGCCTCGAAAAAAGCCGGAAGGTACAATATTAACCCTTCTTTAAAATACGAGTGAAAACCCCACAGGGGCTCCCAAGGCCCGACGGAAACTTGCAGCGACTGCCGGAGCCCAGAATCAGCCATGCAGGGCCCTGCGGGGTTCAGAGCCCCGCAGGGGCCTCAGGGGCTATTCATAGGGCTACCGGAGTGAACACAAAAGGTTTTTTCTACACTTACATGTAGGCCCATAATTATGGGAATTTAATTAGGCTTCAGAACGCTCATTGAACGCTTTGAGCTAGAGTCCACTAGGATTTTCTGGATTCGGAGACGGGGCCTCGGTCGAAGTGCAGATTTTAATCGGCAGAGGCTCGTCAGTCAGCTTAATTTAAATAGTTTAAGCAAACTCTGCGTGCACGTTTAAATCAAGGGGCAAAACGCCTCCATGGGGCTTTTACCCCAACCATAGGGGGGGACCTTTTTCTCCATCACATACACTAGAGATTCACCCGGCACAACTTGTGTATCCTTTGATATCGTTTACAGCAACTAATCACACATACACCCACTTTTTATCACTGCCAGGCATTATAATTTCTACGCATTCGCAGTCGAACTACACGTCTCAAAACGACGAAGGCTGAATACAATAGTAAAGCAAGTAAAAAGCTTTTCTGTGTAATTCAAACGTCGCAAAGGTGTCTTTTCTTCATTGAGCAAGCTAGTCTATGTCGCAAGATGTCGCTAGCTGCTTCTGATCGAGTTATTCCATTTTAGCCTTCATACATTAGCAATTCCCAGCCCCATTCATTCCCACCATCGCGATGGTGGGAATGAATGCGCCTCGGAACAATGCTGCTTGCAGCATTGTCCCAGCGATCGTACCCGCATTCCCAGAGTTTTGACCAATCAACGCGCTCTGGCGGATCGTCGCCGCCGGCGAGGACGATCCGCTCGGAATGGGGCTCGGAATGAATGGGGCTGGGAATTGCTAATGTATGAAGGCTATTATATGCCACATGGGCGTCAGAATCATGGGGAGGCCCATTGTCTTGAGCGAGCCTTATGCACCCCTTCCTACCGTAGGCTACTTATTAGTAGCGTACATACAATTTTTATTGCAGCCAATTTAAATATTGTTCATAGAATTTGGCAACACTTGCGATGGCCTGCAATATTTGATATAAATTTTACGAAAATTAATAATCTGCATTGTTTCTAAATTTAATCTTATGCTGTTACATCTACACGTTTCATTTTTTATGCCAACGTATTGCCTAGGTTATTGGTTTTTGTTTTGAAGAGTATACCTATCTTTAAACCAAGGTTTACATGCTACGCATTGTAAACTACTAGATTGGATACTCGACTATGCTGTATGGGCTGAAAGGAGTAAGCATAAAGAACATCACGGGGCATCAGGGAAACCAGATAATCTTTGAGGAAGGGTCGTCGGGGCGCCAAATGGGCCAAATGAAGCTCCTTTGAAGCCTCTTTGAACCTGCATCATTAAATGCTTCTGTGTCACTCAGAAAGCCTCTTAGCGTTTCTATTTCAACCCCATCCCGGGTTCTGGGGACCCCTAGGGGCTCTCTGTTGATCCCGGGAGCCATTGCAGAGCCCTACACCAGCATTGTCGAAAGGTTAATGTCTTTTCCTTCGGAGCTTCACAAAACCCGAAGGCCTGTAGCTTCGTTTAGGGGCGCCAGAGGGGCCCCTTTGTGGTCAGCAGAATCTATTATATGGATATCCGGAACAATAAATTGGAACCTCCACAAACATCGTGAGCCACTCTGACATTCAAACTCGTTGGTGCTTCTTTAGGACCCCTTTAAGGCCCCCACTAAGGCCCTTTGGCGATCCCTTCGGAACCCTCACCAGCATCGTGGAGAAGATCGGGATCGATTTGTCATAATTAGTCTTGTGGCCGGGAGGCATTAGGCCACAGTGGTGGTTTACAAATGGCGGAATGGTAGATCACATCTTTTCATTTTTTACATTATTTCACATAAGCTTGTATCCTCTAACTTAAAAAAAATTATCTAGCGAGGGTCGATTCTGTAGCGGGGACGGTCGTCCTGTAGCGGGCCATACAGCCCGTTAAAATTACTAACTACTTCCGCAACCCACCCCTTTCAATTAAGTCGGCCTCTAACGCCATTTTTAAAGCACCAGTGCAGGGCGCAGCTCCGTTGTCGTATAGCATATTATTAGTAGGTCTCGTGATGATTGATCTAAAGTAGTTTTACTCACAATGTAGGCCTACTTACTATTTCCCCCCGTATAAGACTGATTTGTTTTAGTTAGGCCTGCTGGCCGTAGTTAAGTTCAATGATAAATCATTTGCAGTATTAAGACTGACAATGTCAATTTTAGCTAGGAGTAGGTATTGAATTGCTACAATAGTTTATTTCTTTCATATGTTATGCAATTTCATTGCTACATAGTCTTTTTATAGTTTTAGCTTGT
>JAQIWG010000841.1:0-28809 GCA_034695025.1 Chamaedrilus cognettii
GATCAATTACAATTAATTATTCAAGTAATGTAATACAGTGATTCTTAAAAGACATATTGATCAAATTATAATTGTTTTTTCTCGCATTTGCCGAGTCACATTCATATTTATTATCTATTGCAATCCGGTCTTCTTTTCCAAATTATTTGAATAGAATACTGGCTGGGTTGAAGTTCGCCTCGCTCAACTTGTCTTAAAAATTTAATGTGTGTATGTCCACAACATAACTGGCTGGTAATTCACCAGAATAATAGTGACAGAGAGTAATTGTATTCTTGTCAAAGATCGAGAAGAGCTTCATGTAAGTCGAATTGTAAGGATAACTGACACTATTGTAATTTGACTTGTTGGGGCGCAGCGACTCCAACCCATAAAACAAAATGGGATTACAACAAGACGCAGCAAGATACAACGTAACAGCAACAGGCGGTGCTGACCCTAGTTTGCCCAATATGCTATTGAGACTTCTGAAGTATTTAAGTTTTGCGTTATGCAAGTTGCAACGAAATGTGGGAGCTGCCATAATATACAATCCCAAATAGCGCCTTCCGAGCTCCATTCAATGACAGATTTGTCTAGATAAATATCACAGGTCGAAATATTACATCGCCTGCCAATGCGAATGCACATCGATTTCTTAACGTCAGTCTTCATGTCCAACCACTCAGGTTCTTCAGCGCAGATACTTACCATGTGTTGCAAATCTCTAATTGAAATACTAAGTCTTGCTAGCAACAAATCGTCTGCATAAACAAATAAAAACAAATATTTTTTATCTGACAACCTAAACGTGAAGATTGCAATTTTACAATGACGTCACTAATAAACACAGCAAACAAATGGGGTGAAGTTATTCCACCTTGCCTTGTACCTGTCATGAGCCTAACAAATTTCCCATATTCAACGGTCATATATGAACATACATGAAACTTGTATGACATATGCAAGAACTTACAAGGATCATACATGCTAGTTATGAAGCGTGTGTGAACCATGCATGATCATGTAAGGATTTTGTATGTGTTGAATCATCATATATAATCCTTACATACCGATTTATCAGGATCATAAATGTAGTATATGAAGTGCATATGGACCACATATGCAAATGTAAGAAGCATATATGAAGAAATTCTGCATACATAATCTATGTTATCTTCATACATGAAATGTGTACATGTATGAAACTTAATGACTTTACATTACACAAGTTTTTTAATGAATATGAAAATTTATATTGTTTGAAGTTTTAAATATTTTTATCCTATGATGCTACACAATGTGAAAATCACTTCTTTATAATAATTAAGTCAATGTAAGCAAGTGTATCGCAACACAGAATCCTCTGTCATCCATTGTACAATAACATAAGGTTTCTCTATATGAATTAACTACAGGCTATGGTATACCGCAACTATAACTTGTACAATATGATGTAAGATCAATGAAACAAACAATGAAAAATACTGAACTAATTTATATTCCAGCACAATACTCAATGCGATTCAACTGTTTGCAGACAAAATGATGCTGACCCTTAGACAAACTGATGAAAACATATTTGGTTCTAATCATCGTTGCCTCAACAGCCACCAATGGACGTTGCTGCTTAGAAACAGCAGTTAAATGTTCCAAATTTATCCTTTGTATTGGGTTTCAACACAATACGTGTGATCCAATGCATGTAAAAAAACGTCCAATAGCATAACAGCGTGCATTTGTGCAAAAAGGAGTAGGCCTACTCTAGGCCTACTCCTTTTTTGAAAGGCATAGGAGTGCACTACTCATGTTTTATAAGCAGCAGGCGTAACGTTACTCCTATTTTGTAAGGGCTAAAGTGGGTTCTAATTAGTAGTATCATTGACGATACTACTCATATTTCAAATCATGTGCGCTTACCGTTGTTAATATAAACAGCAATGCTATTTTCATCAATTGCAACGTCATATTGATCTCTGAAACATGATATTTACAGGTAGAAGCAGTTTTCCAGAAAAAGGTAGTTTCCGCCGCACAATTACACACAACAGTGTCCAAAATATAAAAAAATGTTTTTGGTCACACACACGCTTAGAATGTCTTGTTGCGGGTGATCGCGTTAAACGACACAAATCAAAAATACTCAAACATTTACCTGCGGAGGCCAACTTTAAATATTTATCGCAGCTAACAATTGGCTGACCTAGATTTAAGGTACGAACAGATCTAGCGTTAGATTTGATCTCCATTAACAATATTCGTGACCCAGTTTACTTTTGCGCCATTGGCATCAAACATCCGACGTCCTGATCAATGCCTCTGCTTCCCCTGAACTCCACCCTTCTTCATTCTCACGCCTCTTCTCATTGGTCGATGCATTTGCCTCATTCCTCTCCCCATTGGTCAATCCCTTGACTGCACTCTTCTCCCCATTGATCAATCCCTTGACCTCATTTTTTTCTGCACTTGCTAAGACCTTGACCTCATTCTTCTCCTCATCCTTGCCCCCACTTTGCTTACTTGAGGCTATTGCAGACAGCGGTACAAAGACAAGGTTGCTTCGTTTGACGAGAAAGAAGAGTAGCACTACAAAGGAGAGGTCGAGGAGTTCGAATCCGAGCGCCACTCCGTAGGTGAGCTCTCGGAAGCGCTTTGTGTCAAAGAGAAGACACGCGCCCGTACGTCCACACGTCGACTGCCAGAGTCGACAGGTGGAGTCGATGAGGGTCCCAAACAGGATCGGAGCAGGAATGAATCCTGTGGAACACGATAAACATTATATAGGCCTACACACCTTTCTTTCGCTACGAAGGCAGTCACAAATATAAACATAACAAACAGAATTAAAAAATAATCATCATGACCAATAACGCTCACTTACTGTACCTTTGGGAATTTTGTAGAGATCGAGAGTTCCTGCTAAACAGAAAATTTGGCATGTATGTGATTTTGGAAAATTTCACGAATCGGTGAAACTCGCGTAAATTATATGCAGCGAAAAATTACCTGCAGTAGCTATTATAATTCGCGGTACTCAGAAACGTGAAAATGACGTGCAGCAAAATTTCTGAGAAGCAAAACCTATAAATAACACGCAGCAAAATTTCATTTTAAACAGTAGGCCAGCACTAACCTTTACCCTCATAGTGAACCCTTATGGCCATAGTTAAGTTTAGCCCTGATAAAGCACGCGTAGCGTTACACCTGTTTCTTCTAAAATATGCGTAGTGACACTGTTCAGCCGTTAGAAACTGCGTAGACCTACGCCACTGTATTCGATTTTCACGCATAACTTCACGCCTGCCCGTTTGAAATTAAGCGTACAATTTACGTCCAACCATCGATTTTGGCGGACTATGCCTGCAAAACTTAACCCTAAGCCATAGGCTTAAGGGATTATTATGAAATAGTGTCGACTTGCAATTCACGCACACCGGGGAAACGAGAAAATAAGCCACGATACAATAAATTTAAGTCTCCTCTTCAGCCTTTTTAGGGCGAATTCTTGAACTGTACTCAACTGCTCATTACCCCCGTTTGGCTTTTGATTTTGTTAACCATTTGATTTATTGTAAATTAATAAGTAGTCGTCAAATTGCAGAGAAACCACTGCACACGTAAAGAGCCAAGAATGATTGTGGCGATAAGCGCGGACTTGCCAATGAGGTTGATCATGAAGGAGTTGATGCCGAGAGCAAACGAGCGTTCGTCGTCGTCGACAATCCTGTGCAGTCGCGCATAGAACTGTCCGGTTTATCTTCTTCGTTTATGAAGCCAAAAAATTTCTTTATACATACCTTTTAGCGTTATGTCAGTACGACACTAGACGTGTTTCATTTGTATATACGTTTTGTAAATAAGTTTTTATTTGTATGTAGACTGCACTTGTAACGCACCAAAAATATGTCATGCAAAACGGAAACGGATGGAAAAAACATCATTAGATTGAAACGTGGGTGCGGGAGAAGTGCAGCAGACTACACCCAGAAAGCTGCTTTTAAGAGCTTTTAGCTATCTTTTTAAAATTTAACTATCTTCTAGACTGGAGAATTTCAAACTCCTATAGCAAGTTTGAAAATCATGAGTTCACACATATAGACACCAAGACAGAGGCAAACAGACAGACGCAGACAGACAGACAAAGAGACAGACAGACAGACACACAGACAGACAGACAGACAGACTGACCTGAAGTTGACAATGGTGGCGGGTACCCTGGACAGGGCCCCGATGATTGACATAGTGAAGAGGGTAACTGCGAAGGGGATGAGGTAATAGCAGTGGGGCTTGCACAGTCCGGGTCTCGCTGTGCCACCCCCCGTACACGCGCAGTCACTGTATGTCTGTACGCAAGCACGCATAAAAGGTGACTAAAGATAGGAGTGTGCCCGCTCTCTTGCACAGTACCGGAGTGTACATGATTGTCTTTGTGCTACACACACTAAACTACAAAAATAATAATAATAGTAAATGACATATCACTTTACTGTCAAAACTAGACTTATTTGATGGTTTTACGATCCGATCAAATAAAAAACTTGTGTGTTAAAAGCCGTAGTGTTGGCTCCCTGGTTCCCTCTGCCAAACCCCTTTAATGCGCCGCACAGCTCGGACGAGATCCTTTCTAGGTTTATAGTAATCCAAATTCTTTGACCCTGACCCCATTGTTGAAGGTCGTGCAGCCTGCGAAGCAGGACGAGAAGTAGGTCAGATCATCGTTGGCGCAAACTGGCGAGTAGTGTTTGCGCGTAGTGCCGCACCCACAGGGGGCGTTGCACGCGTTCTGCACCGTGATCCTGGGGCGGATTATAGAGAGCAGAGGAGCGATAATAAGGGATTCGTCTAAATAATACCTCTTTAATAGCGTGAGCTCCTGCGGGCCGGGGAACAAAGAATTGGCAAAGAAGAATTGGCCAAAGAATTAGCCTTTAACGACTCGCCCGGGGAGCCCTAGGCTGTAAAAAAGGCGACTTAGGAGGGAGGAACGGTCTGTGCGTTACCCTCCTCACACACAATAATAGTCTTTGTATTATCTTATTTATTTATTATTATCTTATTTATTATTATTACTTTATTATTATTATTGTTATCATTATCTTATTTATTTTATCCTACACATGATCCTTCGCAAAATCAAACCTGCTTAATAAAATCAAGCCAATCGGAAATGCGCAATGAAGTAATAAACGTGTAAAAAAGAACGAGGGAAGATTTTTTGTGAAGTAATATGAAGCAATATATATGCCAAGAGTAACAAGAGATTTTTTTTATATATACAGCGAAGTAATAAATATGTAAAAATATAGCGTGAGAAGATTTAAATGTTCAGTGAAGTGATAAATGTGCAAAAAAAGAATTAAAGAAGAAAACTGACAGTCCGTTGGCGGGGTTGACGTCCCCTGCGACCTTGACCTGTGGACAGCCGAGGTTTAGGATGATGACCACGCCCACACAGAAGGTGGCGCTAGAGAACATCATGAGCTTGATGGCGCCTGTCGGCTTGAGCTTGAGTCTCGACATGAGCACCCCTCCAGTCAGTGCGCCCAGACAGCCGGCTAGCGCCATCACCAGGGCTGGCCAATCACAGGCAGAGTTGGGATAGGGAGAGCCTAGTAGCTGGCCAATCACAGAGAGATAATAATGCAAACGTTTGTTCTATTCCCGAGCAAAAATACATACAAGCGAGCATAAATGACACAAAAAATGCAGAAATAAATGCGAGTCAAATGTGAAATCAAACTCGACACTCCCTAGATCGCAGCCTAGCACTTAAATATAGAGTGATATTTAGTACTAAGGCCAGAAAAGTCAACGAATTATGCAACATCAATCGCAACATCATTTCTATTGCAATAAATTTCAAATGGGTATTGAAATATACAGTAGCGACAACAGAATGCTTTAACTCCTAGTCTTTGCAACTTTGCGGCTCTGAGGCTTTGCGGCTTTGTGGCTTATATGGAATCGGGGATTGCATTTTGCCGTGGGCGCCATCAATGTATAATTGGTGGAAATCCAGGACGCCAGCTTGTATGATTCTGTGTGTGTGTGTGCGTGCGTGTCGTGCGTATAAAGGTGTGCGAACTTGCGTGCGCATGTGTGTGTGCTAACCCGCAATAATGCTCCCGAAAGAGGCGCTCGCGTGGAAGTGGATCTCGATGTAGCGCACGAGGTTGACGAAGATTCCCATGACGATGTACGCGCCACACACCACGGACACGAGGTTGACTAGGAACAGGTGGTTCTTTAGCAGGTGCATCAGGTCTCGGGGGAACTCTGCATCATATGCAGCGCCATGATAGCGCCATATACAACGTCATGTAGAGCGCCATATACAGCGCCATATATTGCACCATATACAGCGCCATATATCGCGCCATATACAACGCCATATATTGCGCCATATACAGCACCATATATTGAATCATATACAGCGCCATATATTACACCATATAGAACGCCATATATATAAAAACAGATACAATCAATAGAAACGAATTACCAAAACTTGAATACCAGCGTCAATGAGAATGGGGGTGAGCACCAAAACGTGAACAGGAGCAATTACACATTAGAGAGGAAGAAAATAATATATTCAAGAGTACTTCATACTAAGCATGTTAGTAATGAGATATATTATCCAATTTTAACTCTCCATTGACAATAGCTAGCGTTACTCTACTGTTCAACAGACCATGTCTCTGTGAGTTAACACCTGCGACAGTCGGTTTACCTGTATTACCCGCTGACTGTAACGGTGCAGCCCAGGGTCACTATTGTAACTTGTATGCGTCTGTCATGCTTGGAAATAAAAAGAAGTGCCTTTTTTGAAACAACTGGATAAATATTTTTCACAGTTTATGAAACTTCTTAAGACAAGTTGTTTTCCCTAAGATGCCTTCGTGACCAAAATCCCCAATCCTCCTGATCGCTTCCAGCTTCCCCTCCGTACCCTTCCACTGCTGCCTGAAGCCCTGGACCTCCCTTCTCCGCCCCGTGTCCCTCGAGGGGTCAGGAGGGGGCGCGGAGGCGAGCCGTGTGGGGAAGAACCACATGGGCACTGCGAGCAGGACGAGGGCTGTGGAGCAGATGACGTACCCCAGCCACCAGTTGCCGATGAACGTAGGGTCGTCAGGGGTCTCCGAGCCGCCTGCGGGCGTGGGCACGGGCGTTACACTATTGTGATATATATATTTGAGTAGCAACGATGAACTTGAAGTGGTCGGGGGTCTCAAAGCTGCCTGCGGGGGTCACGGCTGCAGCTAAATACATGAAACTTTCAACTAAATCGTTTGTGTCGTTTCGTTGTTTCGTTTCGCCTACAGACTCAACACGGGCGTTAAATTATTATATTATATGGCGTAGTCAAGATGAATATTTCAACGTTTGTACAAAATATACTTTAGCCGCTTTAATGTGCCCCCAATGAGGCAGCGTTATTTACATTCCACCAAGTAGATATACATAACCCAGCGAGGTAACGTTCTCGCTACCTCGCTGGGGGTAACCGCTTTCTGTATGAAGTCTGCTGCACTTCACTCGCAGCTACGATTCAAGCAAATGATGTGTTTTCTATCTCCGTTTGCATAACATATTTTCGGTGCATTACAAGTGCATTATACATACATACATAGCGTTATTTACAGGGCACCAAGTAGACATGCGTACCCTCGGAGAGGTTCTCTGGTAGACTCAGTGTCATGGCGGCCAGCATGAAGCCACACAGCGGCCCGAGCGAGTAGATGCTCATCAGCACCCCTGCAACACCCGCGCGTACACGTACCATGTATACATTGTAACACGACGCATATAATTAGCAGAGTTTAGTTTAGCCCTTACAAAATAGGAGTTACGTTACGCCTGCTGCTTATAAAACAGGAGTAGTGCACTCCTATGCCTTTCGAAACAGGAGTAGGCCTACGGTTTACGTTACGCCTGCTGCTTATAAAACAGGAGTAGTGCACTCCTATGCCTTTCGAAACAGGAGTAGGCCTACGGTAGGCCTACTCCATCATCGTCAATTTGAACGAGTAATGCTACTCCTACCCATTGTAATTATTACCCCTAGTAATGCTACCCATTTCTAAATCTGAGTAGAATACTGCTTCAAAAAAGCGTCGCTTTTAGAGTACTACTCCTACTACACTTATCCCTGAATATTAGACCTGTTTGAGCTGTGCTACTGTGTGCCGGTATATCGCTGTGTGTTTTTTCACATGGTGATTGTTGATTGCGCACTTCGTGTGTAAATAAAAGATATATATAGTAGAGGCCTAATTCTCAAAACATTCCTAACTTTTAGTTAAGAAACTTTTAGTTAAACATTTAGTTAAGAGCGCGTGGCAGTGCGAAGTTTTAAATGACAAACGATACGATTTTTCAAAGAATTTCTTAATAGCATCTGAAGAGAAAAATTTTATCGATCCTGTCGATAATGCCCAATATGAAGAGATTTCACAGATGGCTAGATACTTGTGTAGACGCGTGCGACCTTAAATTTAACTCCGCGACGCTTGCAACAGCACGTGAATCCATCCCACATTAGGGCGTTATCTACTATGTAGTCAAATTTGCCTAAGATATTTTGAGAAACAAGCCCGTACCGATATACATGGACGACTTCCCAGTCGGTAGATTTTCGTCGATGTAGGCGAGGCTGAGGGTGAATACCGCAGAGCTTCCCACGCCGCTGATGAGCTGCGCGAACACAAAAAAGTAGTACGCAGGGTGCACGTCGGCTGATGTTGTAGCAACCGCAGTACCGTTGGCGCCCGTCGTCCAGCATTCATCCGCCCTAAAACAAAGTAGTTCCCCTAAAGAAAAACATAATTGCAGTGATAAATAAGAGACCTGATACTGCAAGCTAAATACTGTCGGACATGAAATATTTTGCAAGCGTGTCATTTTGTTGAAATTTGAGAATCTGTTCGCAATACAATACTGCATGTGCAAAGATTTGAAGCTTTATGTGCAGTCCTCAAAATGATTGTGCAGTCCTCAAAAACCTGAAAATTATGTACTGCAGAAATTGATTGCAGCAAAATCGCGAAAATAACATGTAGCAAAATTTTCATGTTTCATAGTACTTGATTTCTTGTAAAGCACCTCACAGTTAAAACATCTGCGATAGTCAATTTTAATCCAAGTTCTTTAAGTCAAAAGTTCCAGAAAGCTGATTAATTCAGTCTTGACTAACTTCTTAGGGTAAGGTAAGCCAATTGCAAAGATTCAACATTATTTTATCTTTCTGCGTGACCCAGTACAAGTTATGTTTTTGACTTCACTGTTTCAAGCAACAGTAACTGTCAAACGCCAACATGACTAACGATCAAACGCCAACATGACTAACGATCAAACGCCAACATGACTAACGACCAAACGCCAACATGACAAACGACCAAACGCCAACATGACTAACGACCAAACGCCAACATGACTAACGACCAAACGCCAACATGACTAACGACCAAACGCCAACAATTCTGATAATTCTGATCTTGCTGGACAACAAGTTGAGAAAGATCTGAACTGTCAGAATTGTTGACGTTTGGCTATAACTGCTGCTTGAAACAGTGAAGTGAGAAATAGCTGATGCATGTTTTATTGATAAAGACGCATAACACTTGGCCTACCTCTGCGATGCTTTGTTTTTGAACAACAACCACGATAAAAAAAAACAAAAAACTGACCACGTCTCATTGAAGGTCTCCGCGAAACAAAACTGGGAGGTCAAATTTGCAGAGCGGGGTCCTCCCCGCGGTCCGTCGGGGACAAGGAAGTGGGGGGAGGCCATGATGAAGCCCCCCACGGCGCTGAAGAGAATGGTCACGGACATGATGCGAGGCTTATTCGCCTTGCGCGCAAAGTAGCTACAAAGAGAATCATACGAAACTTTCTAATGTTATCAACACAAAAACTACCAATGAACAAGGATGATAACTTGGCCTGTGTGATTTGACTACATTCTAGAATATTCCTAGTCTCCTAATGTATATAACGCACAAAACAATCAGGGGTAACAGTTTTCCCCAAGTGTTTTGGCAGAATTATAAGTTCACACACTTTACACCCCATATATCCGCCCAAGGTCCCGCGCGTCTATAATGACAGCCTTCACAGGCCACGCCTGTATACTCGAGTATGAACTACCACTAGCGTTCGAAAATTACCAGTAAACTCAAAATATTTAGAATACCAGTAATCTATTCTTAAATTACCGGTAAACTATGGTAAACTATGGTAATCTATGGTAATCTAACTATTCTAATTTCTTACCGGCGAACTACAGAACGATTCAAAATATTAAATAAAACTTCAAAATCGTGCTGGGATTCTACATCGAAGTACTTTCCATCAAAAACAACGATGTTTTCAAAGAAAGGAGCCAGGTTGCTGCCGTGAGATGCATTTCAAGTGCATTTCATGCCAAAATCTACGTTTTTTATAAGAAAAATATCAGGATAAATTACCGAATCGGTAATTCATTATAAATTACCGTCATTTATAATAGATTGCCGTAAATTACCGATCTTAGATTACCATAAATAACGACAATCTAAAAATCTCTTCAAGCGCTAACTGTCGGGCAAGTCAGCTCGCCTTGGAGACGCTAATTTTTTTGACAAGAATGCTGCATAAGGAGTAGAAGAGACTAGCTTTAGATGAACAGCCACAACTACAAAGTAATTATAAATTTTATGATGACGCTAGTCTCTAACATTTAGGGTTCATAATTTAGCCAGGATGCTATCAATTTCAGTCCACATTTTGGTCCTGATTCGGAAACTGGACTGAACTGCTATAGACCTGATACTCAATTGACTTTAAAATGCAATATTTAACTTGTCCAGAATTTTTTTTATGACAATGGCCTGTCTGTCGTGTTACCAATAAACGAATATATTTTCAGACTATTCTTCTATAGAACATTGTGGAACATTTCAGAAGATTCTATCAGTCTAACCCAACGAAGACGACGATGCAGACGTGAGTGATATCGTTGAGACTGGACAGGACTCCGGTCTGCTGGCTGCGCAGGCCGAACCTGAGCACGCAAACATTTACACACAACGTGACTACATTATCGAAAAGCTTGCCTTTGAAAAACTATTCTGTGAAATTAGTAGGTAGGTACAAAGTAGGTAATTAAGCATGTAAATAATGTAGGTCAAGATGATAAATGCATGTCAAGAAGAATAATATACAAATATTACCGGAAGAGATCAAATAAAAAACATCTGAAAAGACGACGACGTCAAAAAGTACAAATCTTCTCCACTCTGTACATGTACATGACGTTGTATAGCTGACGTCGCACATCGTGGCATCACTCAAAGAAATTTTGTAAGGCAGCAAAAAGCAGCGTGGATTAAGGTAGCCTCAATCGGCTGTAAGCATAGAATCAGGCTGATTTGCTTTAATTGCAAATGGCACCATAATGTAGTTTAAAACTAAATCTGCCATTGCGCTGCCTCTAAAAATCAAGTTTTAGTAATTATTAAACTTCATTTATGCGCCACTCAGCTCGGACCAATTCCTCTCTAGGTTGATAGTTGTCTAAATTCATTGCTCAGTACCTGCGTTCTATGGTCCTTATGACTCCGCCCGTATAAATGCCCATCATCATAAAGAATAGCACCATCGCCCCGCAGTTAAGCACAAACAGCATCAGGCCCCAATTGGCTGGCATCTTTGCCGACCCCGCCCCTTTCTTCGCCCCCTCAGTGTCCACCACCCCACCCCCATTGAGCGAAGAGGCCTTGGAGCCCCACGGAGGCACTGAATCCTTCAGCTGAAACACCACGGCGCCCCTTGATGGGTACCATTCGATCCCGGGTGGTTGGGACACGTCGGTACCGACAGCGTTCTGACATAACCCTATAGGACGAAAAACAGAGCCCTAGTTGAGATCAGCAAACAATACACTGCTATGCTCCTTATACAGTTCTTGAATCATATGCGTGTATACAGTATATGGTAGTATTTACAAAAAAAAATTATATACGTAGTTTTTACAGTAGAGTTAAGTCACAGGAACGGATCAGAAAATGTCAGCAAAAATGTCTATAAAAGCCGTTCAAACTCATTGCAGTTTTGACATGAAAAGTTACAGTCATGTTTGTTTATTTCCATGCCAGCTAACTCTACAAATTTCAGAGTACTGGTAGCAAAACATTAGCAATTAAAAACGATCAGATTAAAACTGGAAAAAACGAGAAGGATGGGTGTTTTATTTGATATACTTAGCCTACCTCATGAATGTTTCACATCTGAAAGCGTACCGGCTAGCGGGTACACAGGGCTGTTGTCTTTGCTGTTGTTGTTTGGTTCGCGAGGACTGAACTGGGCTGCGCTGACAGCCAATCGACGCTGTTCTGGAGAAAGGTGCTCGTCATTGGGCAGCAATGAAGTCATCGTTACGTCATTATCAGCGGGAGGCGATGGATTGGTTGGGGGTTCGGAGGGGATGTGGTTGGAGAAGAGATCTTCGAATCTCATGACTGCGGGTTGGATTTGTTGCGGATGCGTACTTCTTGAACGTCAGTGAAGGTTTATGCAGTTTCAATCCGATTTACTTTTGGTTTAATACTCCCGGAAATAAATAGACACCGGATTTATAGACATTTCAAAATAATCGAAACAAAAATGAGATGGGTTTGCCTACGCCTGCGTCTACGCCTTGTTTCTTCATACAGAGAAATTATTGTTTTATATCGTATTCATACGGCATTTATCGTAAATTTTTTCAGACGCTTTCTGAAATAGAAAATGCTGTGCCACTAGAAAAGTTTTGCCAAAATCTAACATATTGATCATCATTTTGGTCACTCTATACAATTTCGGTCAATAAGATCGTTATTTTATTGTCGATTAGGAACATTTGAGAGGATTGTCGATCGTTGACAACAAATGATTAAGCTGCATGACTAGTGTGTCTCACGCTCCACTTGTAGGCTGACTGCTTTTAACGCATTCGCGTGATTTCGATCAAATTACTTAACGTAGACTATTCTGTTTAATTTACTCATTTAAACCTAATGAGTGCAAAAAAAATTAGTTTAGGCTCACTTAATCTGCAGCTCTAAAGATAGCCTAAGAGACAATCCTAAGAGGGGGGGAGGGGGGGGGGGGATTTCGGGGCGATCCAACCTCCCAATATTTTGAAACGATTGTTTGGTCTCAGTATTCAGTATTGTCTGGAACGCAGTATTTGCAGCTCGCTCATGCAACACAAACTACAAACCGCTTAAATATGTACGGACCCCACCCCATATTTTTATTTCGTCATTTTCAACCCGCCAAAATTTACGTGAAACTGTTATTGTTTGAAAAATATATCAAGTTAAATACAGTCACAGTTTAAAGTCACGGTCAAAGTCAAAGTTGCGGTTACGATCAGTTATGCTAAACTTCACTTAAGTTAAAGTTTTTTTTAGTTTTGATAGACGCCAATTTTCTTAGACCTACTTGTAGCCTGCGATCATGTACATTTTAGAGCCAACTACAGTTCGGGGTACCAAGCTGATTTAGAACTATAGCCTAGTATGCTTTACTCCGGTTCGACGTTCGTGGACTCTGAAGCACTTCGAACGATAGAGAGGAGAAAGTGGGCTGCAGTACTGTTGCAGACTGTACGGAGAGTAATGTGAAATGTCATATAGCAGAGCGTCGCGCTGATAAATGTTGACATCTTTGACAGCTAGTACAATAGCCCTTAAGTTTCACCAAAATAAGACATCCGGTAGCAGACAGAGGATCTGTCAGACTTGTTTACGCACTTGATCATAAGCCAAGGACTTCCGTCATGTCGCGTCGCGGCGTCTATGAAGCTAGAAAATTTCGACACAGACGCCGCAAAATTGGACCCCCGGTGCCCAGCACACCAAAAAATCGTAGCCTCGGTGTCGGGTCGGCTCCAGACGCCAGATTTAACAGGTCTCGACGTGGCTGTATTTGCAATTGATGTAGGAAACTATTGATAGGTTAGCCCGTAGCACTTTCATGGCGAAACTTTCATTGAAACATTTATACTCCAGCGTCTCATGACGACAAACGCTTGGGTTTTGGCATCTGGACTCTAGAAAGGAAGCTAAAAGGGAGCCCTGCGTAGTGCCCATGCCCATGTTATGGCTGTAAAACTGTAGCCTTTAAACCAGCTTTGAAAGCATTCTGATGGCTTCTGCAAATTTCTACGACGCTCGAATAGCCTACAAGTTATTTCAGAGCCTTCCTTCGAATGCTTTGTAACAATTAACTAACAGTTTAACGCACTGAGCTTGAACCGGGGTTCGTCTTTGCCTGGTGACTGACTGGGTGTAGCCCGTACATTGCATGATAGAGTATGCTACATGTCATTGTTGTAGGTACAGGACTGTGACAGCAGCACCTTGTGGCCCTTAGTTCCACATCGTGATTGAAACGAATGCACTTTCAAACTAAACTAACTTTGAATGAACCCAACTTTCTATCACATCTTCGTCGGTCAGCGTAATTGAACAAAAAATGCGATAACAGCAGCTTCTATACATAAATAAACATATCCGCAGTAGTTACAGCGCAAAAAGGTCATCAACATTGCCAAGTCAATTCAAACCTGTGCTAGACGACGCTTCTTCGCTGCGAGCAATTAATTATTGCGATTATCTACAAACTATAGTACACCTATGTACGCCCAAATTGGCCTAGGCTACTCAAAAATGGACGTTGATCAAGTAATAGCGACCGGCCCGCCTTCCATCGGCGAGACAGTGCATGCTAGGACATTACGACCACTTGTTGGGTTCGATAATTGACCTGTAACGTTCGATCTTTGATATTGATGTTCTGGCGAGTGGACGTTTTGATGGCCTGGGAAACAAAGCCTGGCTGATTATAAATAGCGAATAGATCTGACTGGGATTACATGCAGCTTGCAGATATCAGTTGAAGAAAATACGCGTACAAGTATTGGGGTACAAGTATTGAGGGTACAAGTATTGGGGTACAAGTATTGGGGTACAAGTATTGGGGTACAAGTATTGGGGGTACAAGTATTGGGGTACAAGTATTGGGGTACAAGTATTGGGGTACAAGTATTGGGGGTACAAGTATTGGGGTACAAGTATTGGGGGTACAAGTATTGGGGTACAAGTATTGGGGTACAAGTATTCGGGTACAAGTATCGGGGTACAAAATACAAATTCACGTACGTCGAAAATACACATGTATTCCGTACTTGGCCTAGGCCCAAGAACGTATCATCCAGGTTTCGTTGGTGGGGGGAGGGGGGGATGAATATCTGGAACTTGGTATATATCTACTCCACTTTTCCTCTGAAACAAGCTCACGAGCGGGAGTGGGGGGCGGGTGCTGACGGATATTTTGTGACACACACATAATCACCTATCAATCCATCTATCCAAATCCGTGTATCCAGACGAGACTTCCCCTACATTTTACTTGATCTTAAGCTTTACATCACTACATTTCATGCATCATACCCCGAAGGAGGCAAGAGGGTTCGAGTTCAGCGTGCACATCGGCGTAGAGTCAACGACTCTTTCATTGACGCTGGAAAATCGTGTCGACTACGCTCCGGCCATCAACACATAAAAGCCTGGGGGGGCGCGGTTCTACGCCTAACCCATCAACGTCACTAAATGACGCTTGGGAAGGGCATAAAGCGCGTGCTTACACCAACTTCTCGAGCTCGGAGAGACGAGGTGAACTACTACGCCGTGAACTACTACGCCGTGAACTACTACGCCGTGAACTACTACGCCGTGAACTTCTACGCCGTGAACTACTACGCCGTGAACTACTACGCCGTGAACTACTACGCCGTGAACTACTACGCTCCTCCCATCAACACATTGTAGCCCGGGAGGGCGAGGTTTCACTTGAAACCCATCAACGTCATTAATTGACATCTGGGGAGCAGTGAAATGCTCCTAAATGCTCTTCCAAAAAGTACTGAACCCCCGCCCCCTCCCCCCCCAAATGCCTTCCCATATCGCCAATATAAAATTTGAGATGCACCGGTCACTCTGCGCCATTACAATAGCCTTGTGAATAGATTCATTTCTCAACGTATACAGCCTATACAGTGCACGTGTACGCGTATACAGACCCATAGGCAACTTTCAGCAATTTTAATTTAATTTCGCTGTTTATATTCCGCGTTTCACTAAATGTCCTTGCTGCTGAACCGTAAAAATCAATTTTATTACAAGCTTGGCAGTCCTGGCTTATGAGCTTAGGCTATTGTAAGTCATTGCTTCTAATGATTTGCAAACGACAATAGCTGATAACGGTTAAAGCCTTGGATGACGCTCAGAGTTAATACGGCTCTTGAAAGTCGCATCAGCGTAGTGCATGTTTGAGGGCTTCCATTGCGGCCTAATGAGTAAATAACTTGGATGAAAACTTAGATGAAAAACAGATAAAACAGTAAACTTGGAAAAAATCGAGTCCAGACACCAAGGAAGCAAGAAAGCATAGATATTAACAAGGACTACACGTGTCTCTTCAATGGTGTTCAGCAGGGGCGGCAGACAAAAGCGATACCGTTGCGACATTTCAATATGAAATTTTTGTCGCAACGCGGTTCCCTCTTCAAAATACTAACCGTGAAATGTCAGCGGAACATTGTTCCCTAGAGTGCCCGCTCACTTTTAGCCTATATTCCCGCCACTGCTAAACGCACCATTCTTTTAAACAACCCCGGTATTTTACGACGGTCAACAGTACCGAAGTCGAGAATCGTTTATTGTTTACGACTGGTGGCGGCCTCGTTAAACTGTCAGCGAGTCTATTTAGTTAGAACTTCAGTTACAACCTAGATGGACGCACTGTCCACCAGTAGATCATGAGCCGTGGACTAAACTTCATTTTGAGGGGGAGGTGAGGGTTGCATTTTCACTCAGCCGCTGAATTTTGTTTGTTTTTTATAGTTTGGTTTGTATTTTTTTGTAGTTTGGTTTTTTTAATAGTTTTGTGTGTAGCACAGAGACTATTATACAGTCCGGTGAGGTGCAAGAGAGCCGACACAGAACCGCTCCCCCTTCTTTAGTGGCCTATACGACTTGTCCGAGAACGCTCTGGGCTGCAAGTTAATTCTTTGTTCTCCGGCCTGCAGGAGATCTTTCTCAGAAGCTGAAATCAATAGCGGGACATAGCCTACTGTAAAATCTGAAGTTTGCTGCATGTTATTTTCGCGATTTTGCCACTTAGAAAATGTTCTGCGCTCCATTTTCTCAGTTGTTGAAGCATTATAATGCAAATATGAGCCAATATGAGCCCACTAGAATTGCGCATAGCTTCTTGCCTTATGTAATTTGGCGCGTGTAATTTGTACGAGTTTCTCAGATTCGTAAAATTCGCAAAAATAAGATGGTAACAAAAATTTTGCCGTTTACGTTAGGGGAGAGCATGGGCCGTTATCGGAGCAGAACTTTTTGCCACACGATATCAATATATATATTTTGTCAAGCTTATCAGCCTGTTCCAAAACCTAGCCTAATATGCTCCAATCCAAAATCAGAACAAAAAATAAGATCCACGGAGAGGCTGTGTTATTCATCATTGAGTAACATTAGAACAGTCGAGGAATAATATTACTGTAGCGCCAAGGCAGTCGCACTGAGATGGTTCGCGAGCAACCACAAGGCTTGTACACATTCCAATTTCTTACGCTCTTATTTTAAGTTCCTTGCTCTTATTTTAAGTTCCTTGCTCTTATTTTAAGTTCCTTGCTCTTATTTTAAGTTCCTTGCTCTTATTTAAGTTGATTGAAACAAACGAATCGTCCGTTCAAAATGAATTTACCCATTTATGTCAATATTATAAATAGCTTGAAGCAAAATAGAAATTACAGCCAGTGACTATTTACAGAAGAGCCTGTGCACATGTTGTGCTAAATGAAGTTTAAAAAATTAGAAATCTATTACAATCAAGCGCCAGATTTATGAGTAAAAAAAATTTCAAACACCAGACTTGTCAACGGCCTTGTAAGTTATGCGCCAACAAAAACTAGAATCTTAATCTTAGATTAAATCTTGATCTTAGAATAAATCTTGATCTTAGAATAAATCTTGATCTTAGATTAGCATTCCAAGCAGGCGAATTAGTCAGGCAATCGGCTTAATTATTACAGTTAATCTAAGATTTAATGTAAGATCATGATAACAGTTTCAGTTGGTGTCCACCTTAAAAAATCAAATAATGTGCGTTATAATGGCTATTTACAAATTCAAAGGAATTAGAATGGCTTGTAATGAACAGTGGCGAAAAAGCTTTTAGTACGATAAACATATCTCGAAACTTCACACTTAAGATTCGCAACTAATCTAAAGGAATAAAATTTAGCTAAAACTCTTAAATTTCGACCAAGAACCATGCTACGTTAGTTATTCAAAATATTCTTTCTCTTCTTCTTTAAGAGAGGCGTTCGCTTTCTTCAAAATAAAAAAATGGAAGAAATTCTTTTTCCTACAGAAAAACAACTTTTCAGAATAAATTGCTTTTCAGTTCACTCATATTACCACCGCAGTCCAACGTAGTTCAAAGAGACGAAAAAATACGGACACAAACGACGTCAAAAAGAGTCCAATCTAACCTGCTGCTTGCACAAGCCAACGCGATTGAAGATATATTTCAATATCGAAACAGAAGGTCACGACCCACACACTAGACGCACCGACCCATATTCTACGCGCAGGATTGGACAGAATGAGATTAGAAGCACGATGCTTGACCAATAACAAGGTCTGTAATAGAAAGTTCACACGTAGAACTCTGCAGAATGCGTGAAAATTACTACACGTAGATACGAGAATAAATGTCTTGTGCCTGGCTATCTATAACATAGTCCATTTTTATATTGTAGACCGCACATCAAATATTATATACACAACTAAATTATCTAGTTTAAAATACGACATTATCAATTTAATGGCCAATTCAGTTTCCCTTCAGCTAGATGTGCAGTAGAGGAAATGTTCACAAAAAACACACGCACTCTAAACCATGAAATTTCGCGTGCATGTAATTTTTGTCAATTTTGCATATCGACAAAACTCAAGAAAATTACAGGCGTGAAAACAAAGCTGCAGAAGCTATTTATAACAAGCGATCCTCAAAAACGCGCAAATTAATTGCAGCAAAATTTCTTAGAGCCGAAACCGCCAAAATAGCATGCGGCTAAAATTTAATGTAATACATGTACAGTATTCACCAACCCAAGCAAGCTCACTAGATTATCCATGCACTCCGATCAGCTCGAGCATCGATAAATTCCAGATCACGATCTCGGCTTTAGTTAGTGAATATGACTATAAGCCCAGACTGGTGCATGCGACTCAAAGCCCAGACTTTTAAATCACGTGAAACATCTTTTTGAACAAATTCTCGTCAACCAATCGCGTCGCGCAAAATAATCCACAATCTAGATCCCCGCATGCCGATTGGGTGATACGTCAATACCGTGGATCAAGATACGATTAACTTTGGATTGACAAACGGATCCAGATATTCTGCAGCGTGTCTAGTGACCGTCTTATTCACAACGCATTGAAAATGACCGCAATGTCGCAAGCACAACATACACGCTCTGTCAATTAGCTGCAAACAGCAAATCTAGACTAAATTTGACCAAGCACTGACAAATGGAAGTGATCCAAAAGTATTCAAACTATAAACATCACAATTTGTACACCAGTTACAGAAATATTATCATGCGTCATCATATTATATGTCGTATGCATGGTCGTATCGTACAATTGACTTGTCTACCTCGACTGGCCAGAAAATTTCACTTAAAAACTTAAAATCAGACAGTTAAACATGAAATTTTCACGCGCATGTAATCTTGCAATTTTTGCTAAACGGCAAGATTCTTGAAAATTACATGCGCTAAAATAAAGCTGCGGAAGCTATATATAATGGGCAGTCCTCAAAAACCTAAAAATTAAACGCAGCCAAATTTCCTAAAAGCAAACCGAGAAAACTGCAGATATAAGAAAAAACATGTAGGCAAATTTCATGTTTCCAATAAATTTATAATCATTGAATCAGTTGTGGAAGTGACTACATCTAAAGTTCACCTCATTAAACAACATCAAACGGTGAAATGCTTCACCGCCGAATTCTTTCCGCAACCCCCCACAATGAATAAATTCTCATGCACAGACAGACGAGCGCATCCGAAAATACCCAGAGTCATAATGTCAGGAAAATCCACTGTGCGGAAATCCCTGTGTTCTATTCGCGTCTCAGCATAGACAAATGTCGATTAACATACACGGGTGTGCTATACATAAATCTTTCTTCAGTCGTACACTGCCATATATCCAGTCTGTTGTTCCGTAGTCTACAATCTGGTGCCCTTTGTGCTCGAACCCACTGCATTATTGGCATGGGGGCATATTAGCAGCAGCCCCCTCCCTGGCTGCCCCCGGAGCCACCGGCGGCTGCACCCCCCGCGCCCCTGGCTGTCGGCTGGTGGGGTCCCAGCTTGATCCCGTTAGCCTGCATCAATAGAAAGCGATATAGTATGAATTAAATTGTATTTATTATCTAATCCTACAAACGCGACTATAATTCTATGGATATCTTTATTCACACGTAAGTGGAGCAAACTATCAAATACAAATCTAGAATAATATAAAACAAAAGAACTGAAAATAGACTAGTATTCTAAGTTCTTTAGTATTATACAGAAAATAATTTATATGTACATCATGAAATTAAATGCATTCACACGAAATCACTAGATCGTCATTGTTCACTATAATACATACACATGTGACTCCAATTTAAGGCTGGAATCTAATTTAGTTTTCTCCGGCTCGCAAGTTGAAAAGTTATTTTATCTCTACGATATACAATCAACTGCAAAGCATGAAACTTTCGCCTGCATGCCATTCGCAAATCTGCAAAACTCGCGCAAATTAATTGCGTGAAAATAAAGCCACAGAAGCTCCATAATAGCGGTCCTCACAAACGCTAAAAATATGCACAGCTATACTTCTGAGAGGCAACACCGCAAGTATGACATGCAGATAAAAATTCAATGTTTTACAGCATTATACTGTAAAACAGACGCCTTTCTTGACATCTATTATGGTAATATCCGTCTTTTCGCACAGCTTGGACGCCTTGTGCCTGATGAGGACTGCTGGGGTTTCACCGTAATATACATTTGTGTCCGATATATTCTATATATTTGGATATAAGTAACTTTGCCTTACCTCATTGTTGATGTCAAAGACTCCGTCCTGTATCTTCTGGTATATCTGCTTGGCAGTGTTGATGAATGCCTGCAGCGACACACAACTCCCGACTCACAAATAATAACGATTCAGTTTGCGTCACGCGATATCCAAACTCTTTCAGCACGAACTCCCTAGTATCTTCAAATAACATCACCTTTTCTGTTTGTTTGTTCTGTAATGTTAAACCCAGCGGTACAAACACTAAAATTCAGCAGCCCAAAATCTTAAAATTCCAAAATTGAGAGAAATAAAGTATTGAGGTAGTCCTATTCTAGGGCGTAGGTCCAGTTCCTGGCTCCATGGCTCAGGTGTCAATATGCGGCAAGATTCCTCGAAGGCAGCTGCATATCATAATTAAAATAATAAATAATTGACTGCATCTTAGATTTTGATAGTATTTTAGCTGACTTTAGGCGGATTTGATTAGATATTAGCATTGGACTTAGATTGCATTGTAGACAAGCTTGGCTATATTTTAGATTTGCATTGTATCAGTTCGAGGAAATTTCTACAGAAAACAAATAATTCGTAGCAAAATTAGCTCAAACCAAAAAACATACATAAAACGTCGGATAAGAAGAAGACAAGAAAAAGACCTGACCTCCTCGACGTTCGCGGCAGTCTTGGCGGACGTCTCCATGAAGACGAGACCATGTTCCTGGGCGAAGGCCTCTCCCTCTTCTCTCTTGACATCACGCCGCGCCTCCAGGTCACTGAGCAAACAAGGTGATTTGTTTGTTTTGTTTTTCTGTAGTCTAGGGACCGTGTGCAGCACAAAGACTATATACAGTCTGGTTCTGTGCAATGGAGCCCACACAGACTGCTCACCCTTCCTTAGCCGCCTTTCACGAATCGCCCGGGGAGCTCTGGGCTGCAAGCCAATTCTTTGTTCCCCGGCTTGCATGGGGTAGGATTGAGTAAGTATAAGTAGGTCGCACCTCTTGTTGCCAATCAGCATGATGACCATGTTGGAGCTGGAATGTTGTCGAGCGTCCTCGAGCCAGGTCGTCAGATGATTGAACGTCTCGCGTCTGCAACACACACACTTCCATGCACACTTCTCCTATCTCTTCTCCTGTAGCACTTTACGGTAGAACACGAAATTTGAAGCCTCACCGTGTTTGACCGACAGCCAATCGGTCAAACTCGCGAAAATTACATGCAGCAAATTAAAGCTGCTGCTGCAATTTATAATAGGCAGTCCTCAAAAATGTGAACAATTAAGTGCAGCAGAATTTCTGAGAGGCAAGACCGCAAAAATAGCCTGCAGCCAAAAATTTTACATTTTGCAGTATTTCTAAATGTGACTTCGATAAATGGGACGTTAACCAAATATTCTGTTCCTAGGCATATTTAGCCTAATTTAACCCCTACTGACAATTGTAAGGACGATCCAATATTCTGTTCCAAGGTATATATAGCCTCATTTAACCTCTCCTATCAACTGTAAAAATGATCAAATATTCCCCTCTCAGGCTTATTCAGCCTAATTTAACCCCTTATAACTATTTGGTGGAGCCAAACTTTTATTTACCTTCACAGTACAGAAAGTCGCCTCGAGCCGCTACACAATAATCTTTTCAATCATTACACTGCCTCGCTGCCATTTTGAACAGGTGCTAGCCTGGGGCAGTGCTCCTCATACAGGTGCTAGTCTGTTGCAGTGTCACTGATAAAGATGTCAGTCTGGTGCAGTGCCCACCTGGTGATGTCGTAGACGAGCAGAGCCCCGGCTGCCCCTCTGTAGTATGACCGAGTGATTGACCTGAATGACTCCTGACCGGCCTGTTGAACAATGAAGAGGTCTAAGCAAAATCCCCCAAAATTTAAATGAAACATAAAATCACTTCGAGCCAAAACCAAATCTACCGTAAATCAACATTAAGAATCAAACATCTGATAAATGATATCAACTTCAATTCATCATCATCATCATTTACATTTTACGTCTACTTTTCCGTGCTAGCACAGGTTGGACTTTTTTCATGATGAGACTCCCCTACAACTCTCAATTCTTTACCATCTCTCTGTTCATGCCTTGCTCCTTCATATCGCTCTCTATAGCCTCCTTCTACAGTGATTAAGCTGGATCAAAAATCTAAACGCCATCTCAAACAGATCAATATGCAATAATGTGTAAGCAGGTACGATATAAACGTCTAAACTTAGCATAATCAAGGATCCAAAGCAAAGATCAAGCCCAGATCAAAGATCAAGCCTAGATCAAGGATCAAGACTCACCGTGTCCCAGATCTGCAGCTTGACCTGTTTGCCCTCAATGTTCACCATCCGCGCTCCAAACTCAACACCTGCGGCAAGCGAAACTAAACATGACAATAATTTCAATGAAATTTATGCAAAATATTTCAAGTACCATTACCCTATAAAGAAATTGCTTTAAAATATACAACACACATTACATAAATATTTCACACAATTTGAACTTCTCAAAAAAGTTGCTGACTTACTGTTTAACTTTCAATTTAAAAGAATTTTAGCCAGATCGAGGTTTAAACTACCAGCCTGGGACGTGATAGACTGAGCCTACGCACCAATGGTGAGATCGTGCACCGGCTGGAAGCGCTTGTCGGTGAACTGCAGCAGCAGACAAGACTTCCCCACGGCTACAGCACAAATTAGTTTTAACAGACTGAGAAATAGATGCACTCAAACAATGTACAAAGAAGCGCCAGACACACAAAATGGTAGAAGAAACATTTTGTAATTCAGCACATCTAGATTCTCATTAACGACGCCTCCGGGAGACAAAATGGACGTTAAATTCATCAAAATATTCATTGCGATAGCCATTGTCAGCCTAGTCATCGGCACCAGACAAAATGTGACAATATGCCCGCATACTAAATGAGCTCCCGCCCCCCGACAGCACCCACCCGTGTCGCCGATGATGATGTACTTGAACAAATAGGAATAGGACATCTTCGGTCCTTATTCAAACTGAACAATTTTGCCTAATTATCCACTAATTAGGATCGATTAATTTATATAAACGCGTAAATAAACAACAAATAATTTATTTCACAGCTGCGTAAATAATAATTCTACATCCGGTTCGACGCCAAGGATCAGTGCTGCTACTCGGCTTCGTCAATTTACTTGGTAACCTTGGCAAAATTATCTTGTACTGGCATGACCTCAAATTACCCGGCACACGCCCAATCAAATTGCGCTTTATTCAGTCCGGTGTCCTTCATGACGGGGAAGAGGATTTACTACACTGATTTACTAGAAAGGACAAAGTGAATTTCAGTTAATGTCCATTTGGTTGTGTGCGTATACACCTTGCAGGACTGTTAAATTTTGAAAGAGAACTATGCTGAAAACGAACTATATCTCTACTCGTTAGCCGTACATAATTAAAGAATATCGCACAGTGCACTGTAGCGGTGTACAGTAGCTCGGCATACAAATATTACTGCTATAATTGTAGACAGGGAAATTCGCATATTTTAACACCTGCCACGCTTCTATGCACAAAATAGTACGACCCGGTTCATGGATGCCTAATATCGATTCATCTTTTAACTACAATTTATTTGTGAAAAGATCGAGCTAGAGGAGATAGGCTAATCCACATGAATTTGCAACAATAAACGACCCGTGTCGTGAAGATATCAGCGCCTATGATCAGTTTATGCCATTTATGACGATTTAAAAAGGGCGTTCGTTTCTTTGAACTGCAATATAATTGTCCTCTTAACTACGAAGGGTCTGCATTTCTTAAATCCTCAAAACCATCACACAGAAGACAAGCCGATCTAGCACCATTGCAGCCTAAAATTGAGAAAAATATATCTTAGTTCCTCAATAATGAGAAACACTACAACATTTTCGTTACTGGAGAACTGAGAGACATTTTTCTCAATAATTTATTCGGCCAGGGAGAAGTCTACCGAGCAGTAAAATCGTTCATCTCAGGTTTTTACTGGGGACACTGCTTTTGGCAGTTGGCCTTTGTTGGCCTTGACGTTGCCATTTAAAGTTTGATTGAAGTTACAAATTTGCCTAATACTAATAATTTTTTTCTAATATTCCTAATCTTTGACCGGATGTGAATATTAGGCGACATCTTTGATGCCAAAGCGCCGTCAACAGCGCTAAGCCCAACAATGTCGAGGGAACAAGGAGACGGGGAAGCAAGCGTTCAGCAGCAGCAGCAGCAGAGCAAGCAGGGCCTTGTGGCTTCCATCGTGAATCTCTGTCGAGGGGCGTTCAGCTTCCAGTCAGAGATGCGAGTGGAGGGTCTGCTGGGTGTCACGCTCGACAAGAACACCGTCGTGCTGGTCAACATAGGCGAGGTTTGATTTTTGTGAATGCAGATGTACCGGTGTGGTTTTTGTGAATGCAAGTTGTATAATGTAATGTTCAGTAGAAGTGACTATATCCCGAAAACTGATTTAGACCCGTTGTTAATGTGAAATGGGCCTACTCCGCAATTGTCATTTTTAGAATTATATATGCCCAATACTTTAGTGCAAATGTGATTCCGTTTTAAAATGTACAAAATCGACAATTAATTTATTATGTGAAGTATGATAATTTTTTATTGGGACTAAGTCCCTTTTAGCTTGCGATGACGTCAAGATTATAGAAAAATAATTTATATTAAATCGAAGTGTTGCAAACCTGTAATAGTCTGAAGTAATTTAATGTATATTATTGTGCTCTTGAACTATCTACGAATGTCTTTGTGCTTGCTTCAGATTTCCTTTGCAGCTGATAATCCAAGCGTCGGCACTCGTCCATCGCAAATGAACTTTCCACTTAGGTCAGACCCGCCGCGACCGCTGGATGTTCCCCACCTGTCTTCGGCTCTGGCTACTCCCGGAAAAAAGTCTACATTTTCCAGACCGTTGACAAGCACGTCCGCTCGGAAAACTTCAAAGCTGCGTTTGAAAATGCCAACGCTGCAGAAATTCCATGAGACGCCTCGGATAATTTCACCCGCGACGTTGGATAAAAACCCGATCGCGCAAAAAAGTGTGGCGGCTGCCGGATTATTGTCGGCAAATGACTTCGTTTTGAATGCAAGTGAGGGTGGAATTAACGGGGAAGGAGGGGGGGATGAAGAGGGACAAAGATTAGGGGAGGTGGTGTGGAACGACGATGGTGTAGTGGTGAAACAGGAACCGGACAGTGATGTGGAGAGTTCGATTCCTGATTCCGCCTCTCAGATGAATGCCGTGGCTGAAAAGTAGAGAATTTGATTTTAGATGCTGGTTTTGAGAAGTTTGATTTGTTGAAAGGAGTTGTGGTTGATTTGATTTTGTACAAGAAGTACTTGTATTATGATAACAGTTTTGACATATTTGTATTTGCCTTGCTAAGTATTTTTATGTTCTTGTTGCTAACGATGATAGCCTGCTAATCATTGTGTCGGAATAATTTTCTCTTCTGGTTGATGACAAGAAGGGCATCCAACTATAAATACCAAGCGCGCTGGAGGCATCTAACCGAAACCAAATCAAATAAAAACCAGCGATCGTTTGGATTACTGTAAAACAGGAAATTTTTGCTGCATGCTATAGCCCATTCGCGGTTTTGCCTCTCAAAATTTAGAGCTGCAAATTTTTTGGCTGTTTTTAATACATTTTTTATAGACTGCAGCTTTATATTTTAGGCATGTAATTTTAACAGTTTCACCAAATCGTAAAATTTGCTAATATTACTTGGACGCAAAAATTTCATGTTTGAGTATTTTTCTGTGCCAGGGGTCCGCTCAGGGGCTGTCCACCCCCTCCTACTCTAAGCCCAAGCCTCCCCAGCGCGCAGAAGAAGCGGTTTGCCACCCTCCACAATGGAAAGAAGAAGGGGGGTCGGCTGCGCTGCCCCAAGTGCATGCAGGGTTATCGTATCGCCACGCGTCTACGCGCACACCTTGCACTCGTGCACCGACTGGTGCCAGACCAGCGCATGAACGGAACCAGGATGTGAGTCGACAGCGAATGGAGTTTTGCTCCATCATCATTTAAGTTCTACGTCCACTTTTCCGTTCTAGCATAGGTTGGACGTTTCCCACGGCGAGACTTCCCTAACTTTCGATTCTTTGCTATCTCTATTATGCCTCGCTCCTTCATATCGCTCTCTACCGCCTCCTTCCTTGTTTTCTTCCCCCTCCCTTGTCAAACGATCCCTTCCACCTTAATAGATCGACATGCGGATACCCAGTCTTCCTCATTCAGATGTTCCACAGGTGCCAACCACCTCAGTCTCCCTTTCTTTACCATGTCTGTTATACATACGACACCTAACCGCTTTCTCAAATCTTTGTTTCGACACTTGTCGTTCAATGACACTCCACACATCCATCTCACCATCATCCTCTCTGTCCTCTCTAATCTCTGAAGATCCTCCACCTTCGCTGACAAAGTCTCACTCTCAATGCATTGGAAGAAATGTATCGTGCGCGCTTATTTTGTAGATTTTTCCTTTCGATTTAAAAGGAAAATTCTTTTCGTTTGTTGAAATAACAATTTTTAAGCTGACGTTTTGTTGAAATGATAATTGATTTAGAATCGATATATATGTGCTAACCTCGTTGCACATTTCAAATGAAATAGTTTATGCATTTAATTTTTATAAAGAAACATCCTGATAGAGGCAGTGATAGCAGCGGATGGTCGCGCTGTATCATGTCCAGGTACTCTGACGGCTGTATGGTGTATCGCTGTACAGCTACTCTCACGGCTATGTGTTGTATCAATGGTGTACAGTTACTTTGACGGCTGTGTGCTACGCGAGATAACTCCAAGGGAGTGGCAGATGGAACAACTTCACTACATCCGCAAATATGGAAGCTGCAAGCTGCTTCCTCCACCCGCCCATCAGGCATGCGGAGAAAATTTATTTTATTTTGATAGATTTTATTTTAGTTACTATAAAACATTGCGAGGCACTGTGGTGTAGTGGTAAGGCGTCGGATGTTTAGTCCAGAGGACCTGGGTTCGAGTCTGCGTGCCGGTAACTATGAAATCATCATCAAGGCTGTTAAACACACAAGTGTCCCTAGCTGGTAACCCTGTGCCAGATGAAAAAAAATTTGGTTGGCGTCAGAAAGGGCATCTGGTCGTAAGAACCCAGCTCCCGCAGTCCTTACAAAGGCGCATACGTCTAAACCTGCGTGAAAACATGGACATTAACACAGTAGACGGAAAAAGGCTGTTGGTTTTTTAATTTTTTTTAGCCTACGTAAAACATGAAATTTTTGCTGCATGTTATTTACAAGGTTTTGCCTTTGAGAAATTTTGCTGCACGTTATTGTTAATTAGTTGTTAATTCACCATCAAAGTCATTGTCAAGTCGGTTATGCTCATCTCTTAAGTTTTGTGTAAAGTTGTGCAAACATTTCATGATCCGGTGTTGTGTTAGAACTGTTGGCTGCTGCTGTCATGCGCTAAGTTTGACATTGGAATGTTTTCAGCCACAAAGGCACACTGGTTCCAAGCTGAATAACCATTCCAAGCTGAATAACCATTCCAAGATGAATAACCATTCCAAGATGAATAACCATTCCAAGATGAATAACCATTCCAAGATGAATAACCATTCCAAGATGAAT
>JAQIWG010000842.1:0-28809 GCA_034695025.1 Chamaedrilus cognettii
ATGTTATATTGTATTATGTTATATTGTATTATGTTATATTGTATTATGTTATATTGTATTATGTTATATTGTATTATGTTATATTGTATTATATCATATTGATATACAGTGCATTGTACACCATTGATGTTAGCTACAGCACCATTGCGTTGGAGGCTCTTCAGCAAGGCTGCTATTATTTAAATGATCTCAGATTGATTAACTCCCCAACGATAGCCAGTTACTTGAATTGTCTGTGATCTATTTGCGCAATCTGATTGAATCTTGACGTCATATCTGTTGATTTTTTTGCAATAAAAAAACCAAGTGACCTTCGATTGAACCTTAGTATTATTCTGGATGGACTTAGGGAGGGCTGGTTTCTTCAACACGGATTTAATGGTGGTTCAGGATTTAACCCACCTTTTGGCGTAGGCTAAATCCTGAACCACCATTGAATCCGTGTTGGAGAAATCAGCATGTACTTGGATTGCTGAAGTCTGAAGCTGAATGCATTAAGATCTGCAGTAAGTCTGGAGAGCAAACATATTTGTAAATTCTAGTTGCAAAACATTTCATAGGCCTACATTTTGAAGATCACAACAGTTTGGCCTATTTTACACAGCAGTTACTCCTGCTCTACTGTTACTCCAGTTTCTGCTGTTACTCCTGCTCTGCTGTTGCTTCTGTTTCTGCTGTTACTCCTGCTCTGCTGTTACTCCTGCTCTGCTGTTACTCCTGCTCTGCTGTTACTCCTGTTTCTGCTGTTACTCCTGCTCTGCTGTTGCTCCTGTTTCTTCTGTCAATCCTTTTTCTGCTGTTACTCCCGCGTTAGGTGATCACAGCCGATGGCGCGACGATTGAGATTGGCGCAGAGGTATACTTCCGCGTGAAGGACGTGGTGATGTCGGTGAGCAAGGTGCAGGACCTCAACCACTCAACGCGCATTATCTGTCAGACGCTCCTCCAGCGCCACATGGGCAAGCAGACCCTTGCCGACATCCAGGACGACAGGGCCGCCATCGTCAACCTGCTCAAGGTGTGTTTGGTGCGCGGTTAAAGCATATCAGTTGATGATACTTGAGTTTTTGTTTTATTTATTGAGCTTGCTTAAGTTAGGTTATATTTTGAATTTTGTTTTTAAAAATTCTGGTATATATATGTACTTGTGTAATTCTTGTTCTCTTGTTTATATCTTATGAAGAGTTGAGGATGTTAAGCTTGTAAGTGTCAAGATATATTAAAGTCCTTATTTCATCAGATATTCATAAAATGTTAATAAATGCTAGCACAAGTCAAAAGAGATAAATATGAGCACGCAGTTAAGCTGAAATATAATGGTTATATTGTAGATATGGTTCTGTCTTTTACTGATTTTGTGGTTTAAATTGTGCGGTATTGTATAAATGCTGCTCATGCATAGAGTTAGCAACTTTATAGTTATAAGGTCCGTGGTGTGGATGTAAATTTGATTAATAAGAACTGGGCACTGCTATGCTTTAGATCACCATGCGAATTGCTGTAATGTAGGGCTATTTATGAACAAATTATTGTTTTCAGACTGACATTGATCAGATGACTCAGACCTGGGGAGTGGAAATTGAGAAAGTAGATCTGTGAGTTGAATTTTTACTCCAGTGTTTGTTGCTTTGGTCTCTTTAATTTCTTAGTTTTCTGAGAATGCAACTCACAGGCTGGGCATTGTCAGTCGCTTTGATATAGAATTTGAAAGCGTATTAAGAAAACAATTGCAACGTGATGATACAGTATGCCACGTTCCGAAAGCATGGGTGATATTTGTTTTGCATTATTTGTTTCCTATTAAAATCTTGGAGCTGTAACACAGTTGCTTTTATTTACTTGCGGTTTTTATACTGCCTGATATGTCTTAGAGCATTGATATAATAACTTTTAGCATCAGTTTGACTTGAACATAAATCTGCTAGCTGACTATTCAATGTTTGTAATTGATTGCTGTTGCTGAAGCGAATAAAACAAACAAAAAATAGAAATGATGTAAAATGTCGCTCGAGAACTCACTTTTATAATTATTTTTACTATCGTTGTGAATTTGTTCTGTCGTTAGGTCAGGGGTCAAGGTTTACTCGCAGCCCAACCAACTCTTCAACCAGTCAAACAATCCTCTCAATTTTCTCGGACCAATCCTCTTCCCCCCAGGCAACGGCAACGCGCCCGTCAAGCAGCTGCAACACTTCTACGGAGCACCGGAGAACGCCGATTACCCGGGGGCGGGGAGCCAGGAGGGACAACATGGGGGCGGGGGGGTCCGAGCAATCTGTGGTAATGACGGTTTTTGTTGTCGTGTTTTGTTTTGTAACCTATTGCTTGAGGCCTAGTACCCTATGTTCCAAAAATGCGCGGTAACTCAGGACTACTCTTTTCAGAACTAATTTTTTTCAGGACTACTTTTTTTTAGGACTACATTTTTTTAGGACTACTTTTTTTCAGGACTACTTTTTTTCAGGACTACTTTTTTTCATGGTTTACTATGCAACTCGTACAAATATTCAATTGCATTTAATTTAAACAGTTTTTTGACGATTTATAGTTAACTTCAAATGCTACTAGACTCATTGCCTATCGTGTATGGTAGAATTTTTCTGTTTTTGCGTACATTCCAGTGTTATTGTTAGACCGAAATTTAATATTCGCTAGATTCTGGGTATCTCAGCCAAAATTATCCTTAGATTGGATTTTTTTGCAAAAAATACCCCAACCTTAAATTATAGCTGAACCATTTTATAGCCGAATATCTAAAAATTTCTAGAAGACGATTGTTTTGCGTGGCCCAGGGCCAAGCAGCCCGATGGACCTAGTGCACGCGATAAGGGGCCATCTCGGCCCGGCCCTTGTCAGAGACTTTGGCTGCGTCTACAAGTTTGTGGTCAAGGACGAGGCCGACGGATCGACCACTGTACTCCATCTGGACCTCAAGAATGGTTGGAGCATTCTTTTTTGTTCTCTCACAACTGCGTTTAAATTTGTTAGAATAAATTTGAGCTTCTATTTTCTGACAGTGTGATTGCACTTTGAAAACAAATATGTGTTTAAAGGATTTTAAAATTATTTATAATCTTAATGAAAGACCCTTGTTTATTTGAATAGATATTTGCGTCTATTTTTATTCAGTGTCAAAAGAAAACATTTTGCTCGAATCTATGACGTCATGCTAAGTTGATATCGTTTGTCGTTTTTGATGTTGTATATTAATTCAAATGGACTATGCAGAATTTTTTGTCTGCCGTTAAATTGTCCTTGTAGGTCAAGTATGTCTCTGAAATCCTTCCTAATTCTCTGTGAATGAGTGAATGAGTCAACGGGGCGTTTGATGATATAGCATAACATATGCTTGTATCTAATATTTCTTACTAATCTTTATCCTTGTGTTCTTCCACCGCTCAGGCGACGGCTCAGCGGACGTGGGCGAGCCTCCGCGCGGCCCGGCGGACGTGACGATGTCCTTGACCTCTGCCGTGCTGCGCGACCTCCTCACGACCCAGCTGAGCGCGTTCAACGCGTACATGGAGGGCCTGCTTGTAGTAACCGGGGACCTGCGCGCCGCCATGAAACTAGGCAGTCTCGTAGAGTCTATCGGCGCACCCCCGCGCAAGTAGGGGCGTGATGATTGGCGTGGGACGGTTTTAGAGACGTACCCTGACTTCTACTTAAGGAATCTTCCGTGACAAGAAAGAAAATAAAACGATAGCCCATGACTGCCATTCGTCACGACCCACAATTTATCATAAATTTTCAACAGCAATAATTTGTGTCAACGTTAATTAATATAAATTCACGCGTGTGTGCTTAGACTTCTCTTTTAGTTGATGACATCATGTCAGTTTTGTGAAGTCCTTAATTTATTCAAATATTGCCTCAAAAATCAACTTTTTAGAATGATGGTTATGAGCTAGTGTTAAAATCCCTTTGTCTCTGAGGATGATTCCTTAGGTAGAAGTCAAGTTGCGTCTCTGAAATCACCCTTGAGAGTCAATCTATTTGGCATCTACTGAGGCTGCCATAGAAGATCTCGTATGACTGTCTGCTAATGATCTGCATTCTATACAGTGGACCGGTGTAGCAAAGAAAACGTTTTCTGATACTTTTTCACATTCAACCATACACGTTAGAACTGTCAATGTTTTTCTACCTGCATAAAAGCTTATTGTTTTTCTATGTGCATAAAATTGCAACAGGTAGGCTAATACCAAGCCCAGTAACGCCTGTGGGCAATGCTTAAAGTGCAATGCTTAAATGTTTTGAAAAGTTTGAGGTGATGTTTTTTTTTTAAACCATGTAGTCGTTTATATTGTAGAGTTAAATCATATGGAGTTGCTTGTAAATGTTAGTTTGATCGCTTCAAGGCTGCATGACATATACTTCAAAATTTTATATCATCTTGACCTCTCTTGCGTAAACAGTGAACAATTGTATAGAATTTTTGTTAATTACTTACTGTTTGATATTCATTCCATATATTTATTTTTGGTGATTCTGCTGTGCACCAGCATTCTGTACATCTTCTATGTAGGTCTTGACTTGTCGGCTCCAAGTCTAGAAGGCTTGGCAAACTGGCGTCAATGTTTTGACTAGTCCTTGTAGATGAATTTGTGCTTTCTAAGGTTTTTGTTTTAATTCGATGAGCAAGTTTCAGTTTAGCCGTGATAAACACGCGTAGCGTTACGCCGGCTCCTTGTAAAACTGGCATAGTGCAACGGCTCAGTCTTTGAAAGCCGCATATTAACCTATGCCAACATGGTCAGTTTTTACTCTTAATTGTGTAAAAATACGCCTGCCTGCTTCAAATTACCAGTACATTTTGCATCCAACCATTTTTGGCGCACTGCGCCTGCTAGGCTTAACCTTGTCTATGAGTGAGGCTGTCGTACTTGCACGCTTGTTATGCAACTCGCTCTCCAACGATATTGTGAAATGTAAGTCAAAACGAAGGCATTTTTGAGCGGTAGCGCGTGAAATAAAATAGCTGTGCAAGACATGCAACATTCTCATTTTGTGTGCTGTTTTGGCTCGTGTAATATGACTCTCTTAGACTGATCGTTGTCTGAAAGTCGTTGATGACACTGTAATGTTAGTGATGTTAGGGGCCTCTGAAAGCTCGTTACAGATATAATTAAAGCTCTTTTTTAACTTTCAATGTCATTTATCTATTCCGCACCGGATTCTGATGATTAGCTAAATGATTTTTTATGCATTCTCTCATCATTTTCTTCATCGATCTCTCTTGCGTTTTTTTGTTTTCTGAAATTTCTTGAAATGAATATCTAAAATGATATCTTGTGTTCGGTTGTCTTGCAAGAATCATTTTTTAAATATGAACTTTAATAAGACTTCTTAATAGCCTAGCGCTTGGACTGTTCTATGATACATGCTGGATGGTGTTATTATTAGTTATATTGCGAATGAAGTCATGCATACTGCGTAGATATTACGATCACGACATCTTCAGACTTCCTGGGGTAACGAATCAGGAGTATTTATTGTAGTCGTGAAGTGTTTATGTAGCCAGATTTAAGTCCAGTTGCTCGACCTCGATTTAAGTTCGATTTGGTTTTGTGGTCCGAATTAACCATTCAAACTATTCAATACAATTCTCTCATAGATTTCCATCGGTTAAATCGGACTACAAAATTAAATCGCACTTAAATCTAGGTTGAGCAACCAGTAGCCATTGTTTTACACCCAAGGGAGCCCTGGTTTACAGTGCGTGTCTACGGCTGTTATACTTCGTAATTGATATTGTGCAGTTTTACGGATTCTTAATTCTGCACATAATGTATACTATAATACTAATCCTATCACACTGTGTGGTTTGGCTGTTTAGTCTGCTATGGGGTCTACTAGGAGTAATGAAAATTTGTGACCATAATGAAAAAATATTCAGCTGAACCAAAGGTGTGTACTGTTTAGTAATGTAATTTTAATGATGTTGTCTAGTGATGTTGTTGTCATGTGATTTTTAAATAATGTATTTAAAATGGAAGCTTTTAAATTGTAGCGTAACTTAATGCACTTTTCTGTATGCATGGCCTCCATCGGCGAGACACAGTGTAGCTTTAGCGTTACTAATGGCGTTGTAATGTACGGTATCAAAATATAAAATATTTACTAATATAGTGTATCGTGTAGTTGCTCTAGTAGGCTAGGCTGTCTTGGACGTTGTTTCCTCTTGTGAAAATATCTTTAAGCTTAACTTTTTAAATCACACCGCAATGCAAAAAATATTCACTATGTTTTGATTTCAACTGATTATTTGTATTGCATCATGACTTTTGTCAGCTGAGTCTTTTATGATATAAAAATTGAATAGCGTGCATGCGTGTTAATTGAATTTTGAACATTCTTTTAATGTCTAATTAAAAAATTACGTCCGGCTATTTGCATTAGTTAGCGAGTGTATTTGTAGGCATATTCATGAATTCCCAGCAATTTTTTGTACACGTAAGCGACACAAGTTACGTGTATCTCTTTGACATTTGTGTTTATAGCTATTGTTGTGATTATACTAGATGCTGTTGTGATTATACTAGATGCTGTTGTGAATAAATGTCTCTTGTTGTATTTGTTTGCTAGAGTGCTTCTTAGTGATCATTCTTATTAATAGGTAGCAATCGGTAGGGTACCAAAAACTAGTGTCGCATTCGAGTCGAAGAATAAGAACAGAAAAATTATGAAAAAATTCCAAAGTTCCTTGCGGCCTTTTCGCAGGTAGCGTAGCGATTTTCACTTCTGAAACTGCCTTAGCGGATTAGAAATTAAAGAACCATTCAATTACATTTTACACACCTTCATGTATGCGCAGAATCATTAGTAAAAGCATCGTGTGCTTCCGCACTTATTTATGAGAATCAGTCACGCACGTCATGACGCAGGCCTAGTCAAAACTTTGCCAATAGAATATTAGAACGCTAAGGCACCTGGCAAAATCCACTCACTTTGAGATACTCAGTCTCAGTAGGCTCTTAGCCTAACTCGCTGTTGAGAGTTGGTGTGATCTACGATACTGTGATACTACACCACTGAGCATAATAATGATAATTTATATATTCATTGGCTTCGCTAGCGGATTAAGCTCAAAACAATACAATTACGGACGTAATCGATTAATCGCAATATCTTAATCGTTCCGTATTATATCGCAAATCATTCGACAAGACCGATTTCAAAATCAGAATGACAGTATTTGTATGATTAAAAAGTATCGTAGGATTCGCAGAGGAGAGCACAAAAAACAACCCTCAGTACGGTTGCAATAGCCTACACGGTACAATTTTTCTGTTTCAAAATCTCGGCTCATATCTTCAAAACGGGCTCTCGTGCAGTACACGTACGCTAATTTGTTGAATTTTTTTTATTTGGGTCTAGCTATTCAACCTGTAATTACACTGCGCACGATACGCTGTAAATTAATGTAGCATACAATAGTGAACAACAGCCTATACCAGGTTCACAAGTTCGTAGGGGTTTCTCTTCATAATCTTTCCCTTCAATTCAGAATCTTTCCATAGGCCTGTAGACTACGCGAAAATTTGGTATTAAAGAATTTAACCTATATGTGCACACGTTAGGCTAATGGAACTTGTCTGTTATACGACCACCAAAACGACAACATAGTATAGAATAGCATATGGAACCTAACCCTAACCCTAACCCTAACCCTAGAACCTGAATGAATTTGAATTTTTGATTTCACTTCGTCATTACATTTTTTACATAGAATAAAAAAAAAAAAATTTGGTGGTCGTATAACAGACAAGTACCAGGCTAATTATAGGAGCATAATTCGGATCGCATAAATATATGCACTAATCACTATTCAGGGATAGGCCCTGGGTAACTTTCATAACAGTGTCGGCATCAGATTTGACACTACGACAATGATTCGTGTCTCAGGCCTACTGGCGGCTTGTCTGCTGGTCCGTCTCTGTTCCTCACAAGGTAGGCTGCGCTCCGTGAAGGCTGGGCGTCATTAGCTGATCAACCGTAGCTTTGGAAACGCATAGGCTATCACGCACGAGTTGTATTTATTTATGATGTTGTTTATTGTACTGCCCTTGATGGCGAATAAAAGATAAATATTGATATGACAAAATGACGTCACTTAAGTTATGGCATCGATCATTTGCCATTAAATCAATGATATTGTTGAAAATTGAAGAGATATTAGGCTAATGTAATGCAAGCCTGTAAGTGCAGGCAGCTTAGGCCATGCACGTCAACGTTTAGGCTAGCAGGCAGCTGCATAATCATACAACTCATATTTTACACTGCGGCAATACATGTGCTCTCATAGATGGCGCCGTTTCGTTAGGCAATGACGTCATCAACACCTTCATTGACGATGACGTCATGGCCACTGATTCGTCGCGCCCCGCACCAGTTGATCTCGGCTCTTTTCCCTACGAGTGCGTCGGTGACGTCACGCTGTGCCCACGCGGCTTCACGCTGAGTCTGTGGTACCGGCCGGACCCGGGTGACGTCAGCAAACAGTACGACTACGTACTGTCCACCGGCGGCCAGTCCGCGCTCTCCAATGGAATTTACATTCGTCAGAATTACGGAAGAGAGTTTGAGGTGAGGATTTCTGCTTGGCTACGCTGATAGTGATAAATATAGTCAGTTATCCTTTATAACCCATGATATCATAATTTATCATCCAGCGTTGGTCAAGAATAGAGCATACCAATGGCCAAGTAAGTATTTCTTCTGCAGGCTTGGCGTGAACCGTAGCACGGTGCAATGTAGGACATTGGATATACAATGCCATGTATCAATCGATATGATGAATTAATCGGATTAAGCATTAGCGTGACCAGTTTGTCACTTGGTCTAATGTAATAAAAAAATTGTAAACACCGTTGAAACATAATATTACGAACTGGCTTGTGCCTTGTCTACATGCATATCCTTGACAATAGATTAACTTAGGCATTTAAGACAATTTTTTTACAAATTCTAGCTATTCATCATCCTATCCAACTGCAATCGATTACAGTAGAATGTCACCTAATCGATGACAGCTTTCTGTAAAACATGAAATTTTTGCTTGTAATTTTAGCGAGTTTCGCAAAACGGCCAAAATCGCGAAAGTTACATGCGTATAAATAACGCTTCATAATCTATCTATGCAGTCCTCAAAAAACGTGAAAATTAAATGCAGGAAAAATTTCTCTGAGTTAAAACCACAAAAATAACATAAAGCAAAAATGTCATGTTTTACAGTATTTGAATTTTTCACCAGGTTGGTGTGTCTTTGGGAAATCTCACGTGGACCACTTCAGTTGAACTCCTGTCTGGCTACTGGACAAACGTCGCCCTGACCTGGACCTCCTCGGCTGGACTTGCAATCTTCATCGACGGGCAGCTGACCGGCCTGAGTGTCGTTGGATCCCCAAGGGTCTCGTATTTAGAGCAGTTTGACCCGTTTACAGACATCGTGATTGGTGGAGAGAATGATGACGTTGATCTGGTGGGAAATGAAGAGATTGGAGTGTGGGGAATGAAGCATATTGACAGATCGTATTCTGCGGAAGAGATAGCGGATCTTGTGGGTATGTAGCAACCAATTTATTTGCACGATACGTTTAAGTTAGTAGGACATGGCAAGTATATTTTGCGAATACAGATTACAGATTTTGGTTATTGTTTTATGGGCTGCCAAATACAATTATTCTGTTATCAGTGGGTAGTGCTCAAGTTTAATACGTCATTGGCTTTGCTGCATTATAGTGAAGAGAAATTATGAAAAGCCTTCAAATTAGCGCCATCTTTCTAATGCATTTTGACTAAAATATCCGACTAGAGGTTAGTCCCAAAGTCACCAAGTCGCAAAGTCGCAAAATGCATTTTAACTGAAATATCCTAGGGACTAGGGATTAACAACAAGTTAAATCAATGCCCAGCTCGGCACTGCGGCTGGTTGCCATGGCAGTGAGTTTAGGCTTACAATGGGACACCGGAGCCAGAAACCACTTGCCAATATTCCACATGGGCCTACCAGTAAAGCTATGACGCTTGTAGTCATCTAATATTCATGAGGCTATCATTTTAGCTAAGAGAGATTCTAATTGGGCAGTTGGCCCAATTAGTCTGTGCCAGTTTTGCTTGGATTCATCAGCAAAAAATTGATTTGAAATTGGATGCCAAATAGGGTATCGAGCAGTCTCTTGTTACATGTCCCGTTTTTAGGTTTTAAATCGGCTAAGTTAAAATATAGAGAAAGGCAGCTAGGTTATAGGCCTATGCGTTGAAAATTGAATTTTAAATCATAGGGCTTTAAAACATACATGTTTGAGGCATATAACTTTGTAGTACAAGCCTTATATTGTATTGTTCTATAGCGAGCAGCAGCTGATTCGTTATAATATTTTAAAACCATTGTCTGAGTTATATCCATAGTTTACATAGATTTGTCTCATCGCCCGCTAATGGTTTAATATATTCCACTATGTACATGTATTTCTGTAATTCAATAATCGCCTTCACCACACACACGATTTTAAATTCTCCATTTATTTCTCCACGCAGCGAACACAACCGACGCCCTGCTGGTCTACTGCTCCCCCTCTGCCTCCGGGCTCCCCCAGAATCCCACTGGAAGCGTCTCCCTCACGGACGCGGTCTCCCTCGCAACCCAGAGCTCCTGTCGTCAGGGATGCCTCCGTGCCCAGCTGAACGTCGCCGTCTTCAAGCTGAACGTGCTCTGCACCTGTATAAACGTCCAAAGTTATTTGACGTGGCAGGCGGGCAGTAAGAGTTTAACTGCATCGGGCTGTACGGCTGATGAGTATGTGATGGTCTGGGCCAGTCATGTCGACTTCAGCCCGCCTGCACTCAACATCAATCTTCAAGTATTATTTCATGATCTTTGCATTAAGTATTTAGCCTGCAGTGAGTTAATTAAGATTGTTGTACTCCCGTGGCGGTGCGGATGTGCATTTTGATCCATTTTTGAGCGATAAATATTGATGAGTTGACGAATGAAGAAAGTTGAGTGTTGATTTCATTTTCAAAAGCAAATTTTCTGTGATCCTAGTGAAAGGAACTAATTTGTTTTTTGGCCATGATCTCAGCACTCTGTTGATTATAGAATAACTGAGTATTAGAGTCAATCTGCTCAGGTGAATCTCACAAGACCGACGTCGAAAGCGTACATTCTTCCCAACGAGATCCTGGTGTTTGTGCTCTCTGATACTGCTGTGGAAGATGATGTCACTTTTGCGCTCGACTTTGGCGATGGCAATACTGTCTGGACGTCAGACAAGCAAGTCGGGCACAGCTGGGCCAACACTGGGTCATACAGGGTGAACGTTTCAGCGATGACACGGTATGACATTTATTTTTATCACTGGTCATAATCCGTGAAATAACCAATCCAATGGGATGAGCAGGAAAGTGAAAGAGAGGATTGTGAAGGCGGTGGTTTGGTTTGTGGCATTATATTGCGCTGAAACTTTGACACTCAAAGAGCAAGGAGGTCATCAGAAGAATAGAAGCATTTGAAATGTGGGGATGGAGAAGAATGGAGAAGATTAGTTGGACAGAGAAGGTAACAAATGAGGAGGTATTGAGGTGAGTGGGGGAAACAAGGACTATGATCGAAATGATAGTCAGAAGAAAGAAAAACTGGATTGGATATGTAATGAGAGAAGAGGGTTTGTTGAGAGAGGTGATGGAGAGAAGAATGGAGGACACCATGGGACCGGGAAAGCCACGTATCGGAATGATAGAAGATCTGCTTGATAAGGAATCGTATGTAGATATGGAGAGAAGGGCCGAAGATTGGACAAGGTGGAAGGTTTGATCATCAAAGACCTGCCATTTAGCAGAGCACTGAAGAGAGAGAATGGGATGATGATCTTATGATTAAAGCTCTTTGCTCTACACAGATCTTAATGCAAGGATATTTTTCACTAATATATGGAGTTTTAAAATAAATTTTCACAGTTATGTGCATTTTGAGTCTTATGTATGGTACTGGAAAGCTTTGGCGACCCTTGCGTATTATTTGGAATTTTCAGTTATGGTACCGAGTCAGTTCAAATCGAAGTGGACATCATCAAAGTGGATGAAGGAGTCCCCCCGCAGGAGTTACTAATATCAGTTGATTCCTCTCTACCATACAATACCACTCTGGGCACCGTTCTTCTCTACGCCAGCGCCTACAGCTCGACGTCTAAAACCTGCACTATGACATACGGAGACGAAACCAATACAATCTTTCCAGAAGATTCCACCTTCGTCTTCGACGTTCAAGAGCTCCACGAGTATCAGAGCATTGGCTTCTACGACGTCAATCTAACTTGTTCCAATGAAATCGGATCGTCTTCGGTTCAAACAACGGCGCTTGGAGTCAATCCGAATGTGATCTATGAAAATTTGGTTCGCGGCAATGCTGTTTCGATCGCAGTAGAAGGATTGGAATCTACGAACGACAACAGTGTAACGGTGTACGTGGATAATATCCAGCAGACTGGATATACCCTAAATGGAAGCGTACTCCAGCTCGCTGATGTGATGTTTACCAACTCTGGAGAACATTTGGTTAAGATTCAAACAAACGTGGGAAACGCCATCACAACGCAAGTGTACAATCTTCATGAATTCATTCAGAGCATCGAACTAGCGGTCAGCACCAGTTCGCAGCTTGGTCAAGTCGTGAATCTGACCATAACCCTCCTTACCGGCGACGGATTCAACGTCAATATCTCATACGGAGATTCCGCGACGGAGCTGCTGTACGTTCCGGTCTCTTCCCTCCCGGCCACGATCATCCGCAGTCACTTTTACACGGCGCTGGGATCCTATGACGTCACGGTGTTTGTCGCGAATGACGTCGGCTTCCAGCAGGCACAGCAGACCGTGTCGATAGAGCGCCCGATAGCCTCAGCGGCCATGAATGGCACAAACGTCACGGATTTGAAAACGCCCACTATATTCAGCTTTCTCGTGGACCCTGGGGTTTATCCCGCCATTCCCGTCACAGCATACATTGATTATGACGACGGAAACAATGCGACTGTATATCTCGGAACGCCGAATGCGCAAAATGGCGGCGTTCTTCAGCATTCGTACGTCTACGGAAAGTACGGGCTGTACAGAGTTAGCGCCACAGCAAAAAACAACGTCAGCGCGGTGATCGTTGCTCCCGTCATTGTGCAAGTGGGAGAGAACATCACTCTGGTTGATATTTACATGAACGCTCCTCTGGTCGCACTCGGTCAACAAGTTATCTGGACAGTGCGCTGTCCAACCGGGTCACCAGTTTCCCTGCTGGTAGACCCGGGAGACGGTCAGCCGTTTGTGGTCAGCCGACCTTTGACTTACACCCCATCTGACAACAAGGCTCTCAACCTGCCTGCTTCAAACATCACGGCAAGCGGTCGTCGAAAAAGGCAAGCCGTTACAACGTTTGACTCTAATGGCGACTTCATCATCATATATCAGTACAAGGCAAGTGGAAAGTTTTCCATCTCCATCAACGCCACTAACATATTTTCTTGGGCTGCCAGCTGGCTTTGTCCTGACGTCATAGTTCTGGCGTCCAGCATGCAGACCCCACAATGCACCGCTGTTTCCGCGACCATAAAAAACGCGGCCAGCATTCAAAATCCGCTTGTCAGTCAAAGATCCGCGATTCTTAATCTTCCGGTTACGTCTTCCATTCAGTGTGGTGGTGCAGCTTTGTACACGCCAGGGTACACGTGGACTGCGGAGAGACTGGTTGATATCAACACGTGGCGTCCCGAGCTTCAAGTTTGCGCTACAAACATCTCAAGCAGCACCTTCACCATTCCCTCCGACACCCTCTGGTATGGTACGTACCGGCTGAACGTCTCAGTTGTCGTCAATTCCGTGGGAAATCCCACCGCTATTCAGTCAACGCCTACATCTACTTACATCAAAATCGTTCCGTCGCCTTTGGTGGCCGCGCCATGGAATTCCTTAACCGACTACACCATGTCTGACGTCATCAACATCAACCTCAACATGTCGGGCGATCCGGACGTTGATTGGTTGAACAAGACGGGCACTAGTTTCTACGTGTTTTGTTACACGGCCGGGGCCAAGTCAAGTTATACGGGCTTGTCGCTGGATCAGATGCTGGGCAGCGCAGTGAAGGTGGCGCAGAACACAGACAACAATGTTGCGATGTACCAGTTTGAGAGATCACCGTGCTTCTTGACGACTGTGAAAATCTGGGCGACACAGAATCAGGTACTGGATGATAACAGCATGCTAATTAGCACTCATTTTGAATCGCAATGATGCGATATGATTTCAATTACATTTATATTTAGTAGAGTCATTCAATTTCAAGAGTTTCTCTGCTTTTGAATCTAAGATGCGCAACTTTTTTCTTCAGGCATGTTAATTTAAACAATCTGTGTCAATTATTTTGCAATTAACGAAGTAATAATACAATTTTGTCAATGAAATATTTGTTACTGCTAGCCCTGTTTGTGTTTTTCCTATGTAATGTTATCGGTGTTTATTTCTCAGCTTTTGTTAAAGTGGGATGGGTCCCGGCGGGTCTCAGACCCGGCACCTCAAATGTGGGACCCGGCACTTCCAATCTGAGACCCGGCACTTTCAATTAAATTGAGATCCTGTTCCATAAACGAAAGAAAAGAATCATTAACATTTACAGTAGGCTAACTTACTTAGCATAGGCCAGGGATCTACCAGGGATAGGCTAGGAATCTGCATGACAGAGCCGCTCAGAGCCGCTGAGAGCCGCTCAGAGCCACCCAGAGCCGCTCAAATATCTGACTATGGGTTAGGCACTCCTAAAAATGGTAAAGAAAAGCATTTATATGCCATTGTAACTTAGTTGCCGCTTTTTTTTAATATATGGGACCCTCCACTTACTTGCTTTCCACTTTAACCACTGTTTCTCAGTTTCTTAAATCTTTTCTCTCATTGACCTCAAAATTTAAGCATTTTTCTCAAACACAATTTTTTATTTTAACAAGATTTTGTAACTTTTTCAACAATGAGATCATTCAATCTGATAAAGCTAAACTTCTTAATTTTATTCTTTGCTTTTCTCTTGATTTTATTCCCTTAACACTATCTACACTGCGTTTTCTCGCATTTCCCCACAGATTGTCTTCCCCGCCTCTTGCCTGACAACGAGCGACTCCCTCGACTTTGCTCTCTTCGTCACGAAGGACTCTCGCATCGCCTCGGACGTCGTGGAGATCCGCGTGTGGTCGAGCAACATCTCCGCCTCTGCGCTCGACTCGATCGACGCGCTGCTGGCCAGTGGGGACACGAGCACAGCCCTGGTCGTCATCGATATGGTCACTGGCACGTTGGACACTGACGGCGAGGCGGAACAGGCATGTGCAGTCTTGTTGCTGTATGATAACGCGTCATTTGCATCGTTCTCATCATTATTTATCTACCCGCAGTGGATAAATGATATTTATAATTTATTATGAACATTTATTATCATGAATGTTATAATGCAAATACTTTATTGTATTTGCTGAACAGGAATGTGCAGTCTTGTTGCTGCCAGACATTGTAACATCGGCTATGGCCAATAATGGATAGATGATATTATTATCAAAAGTTTTATCGTATTTGCGTAACGGTCACATTTTTTGGTTAATACTACAAGGTTATTATTTTGTTGTTTTTGCGCTCAATTTTATCTAACACAATCAGCCTGGGGCCTCATTCAGGAAGCGATCTTACGATAATCTTTGACCTAGGATTGTCTCAAGAGAATCTTATAAAAATCTTATCTTTTTTACTGAAAACTCCGCACCGCCGCGCGCGAAACGAATGATGACGTCACATCGGTGGATTTTATTTGTTTTAAATTTGAGTTAGGATAAAATTTAAGATAGTCTTTCGAAATGTACGTGAGTGAAGCTCCAGTTATGTGTTTTTTTTTTGTATTTCTTGAATTTATGAAGCATATAAATGTTATAAATGGGTGTGGCATGCTTTCTATTTAAGTTGCAAATTTGTTTTTCAGGATGAAGCTGCTATACAAAGTCGAACTGAGGTGAGGTTTACATAACTAAGATAATATAATCGCAACTTGATTTTTGAACTTTCAAAGTGCAAACTTCATATTACATTCATTCAGATTCGTATCCAATATTAATCAAAGCATTCTTGTCACAATTTTAGGAGGTGCAAAATCTATTTCTATTCATGCATGTTAGTGTAAGACCTACTTTGTGTTTAATTCATACCTGTTTTACATTACTTATGTTGAGTGTTTTGTGTGATCAAGGATTCCAATCTTGATCGGTGATCTGAGATTAAGTAACACGTGATTGATAAACTCTACCTTAAAGCCTTGAAATCAAATTACTGCCATCGAAACGGAAAATGTGTCAGTTAAAAAATTGGTCTCAAGCATTTCCTTAACTCTGTTTTCTATGAGTCGTCAAATGTGTATCAAATCTTCACAAATTTGAGTGAACTATTATTAAAATGATACAAAAGTAAAAAATAAGTACAATAAAGTAAAATCTGATGGATTGATTGATTGATTGATTGATTGATTGATTGACTGATGGGTTAATTGATCGATTAATTGATTAATTAATTGATTGATGTGCAAATTGATTGGTTGATCGATTGATTAATTAATTGATTGATTGATTGATTAATTGATTGATGCATTGACTCAAGATTTACTCATTTAAAGTTATAATTCATGGAACGTTTATAAAAGCTTGGAGACTGTTTCTTGGCAGCTGCGCACTAAGTTGATCAGCTGCCTGGGCAAAGTATCGGACAACCTTCAGACGGTCGACCAGCTCGGCAAGACCGTTGACGTCATGAACACCGTCACTTCCGCCTCCGGAGAAGTGACTTCCGATTCTAAGGTACTTACTCGTATTACTTCACTCCGGGGCGCCCATAGGCGCAGCAGTTATATTTCGTTATTTTGGCATAGGCCTAAACTAAAGCGAAATGCAGAGTACTATTTGGATGGAATTACGTGAAATCTTAAACGAGAGGTGTATATTATGTGCTGTATTCTAAAAGTGAATGTTGTATATTTTAGGCGAGTGCTTCTACTGCACTCAACACTACGGCATCGAGAGCTCGAGATCTTGCAGTGTCTGCCTCTAAGGACCAGGTCGCCAGCATCACCCTGTGTAGGCCATCTTGAATTGCGCTTTACTTCCTCATCAGATTCTTGCATCTATCGCAAATTGGTCTACAATTGTGTTCCTTATTTGCAAAACGGCTAATTAAATATATAAAACATAGAAAAACAACGCAATGCAGCTGTGTTCACAATTTCAAAGCAGCGAATCGTTTGAGAGCATCACTGTCTTTACGGAAATATATGAATTACTTCCTGTAATCAAAATACTTAATTCAATAACATCATATTTTTTACCATTATATTCTTAGCCAAACATTGTTAACGGTAACATCATATTCTTTGAGCCATCACAAAGAGGCCTACCATAATGTGCTCCTTATTTGCAAAACAGCAACTCAATATATAGAACATCAAAAAAACACTACAATGCAGCTGTGTTCACAATTTTACTGATACGAATCGTTTAAGCGCAACACTTTCTTTACAAGAAAATATGAATTACGTTCTTGAATAAAAATACTTCTGTAATACATCATTCGTGATTATTTTAAACATTTAAAATAAATTATAAACATTTCAGCGATGATGGCCAGCGTGGGTAACATCCTGCCCTTCGCCGCCGACAACTCCACCAATTCGATCTCCCCCACCCCCTCCCCCGCTCCCGGCCGGCGCAAACGCCTAGCCCTGCTGGGGGAACTGCTGGGGACGAAGAAGAATAACAAGACGGCGACAAGCGTGGACTGTTGCGCGGCGCTGAACGGTCTCTGCGCCTGGGTCGAGCCCGTAGGATACAGGTCAGCTTGGCTTTAAGTCTGGCATTTTCGCGTGTAGTAGTGAAAGATTCAATATTTAAAAACCGGGTTTATACAAGATGTTATGCGCGATGTAATTAAGACTTTTTTGTGTGCTCCTAACACCTCTGATGCAGGTTAAAATAGCGTCATCAAGGCGTGTAGACGACGACCTTTCGCTGTCGCCAGTCTGAGCTTAGTTTGTACTGATACAATGACTTCATACGTCATTAATTACGATGTTAGGCCCTCTATTGTTATATTTTGTACACCTTTTGATATTTAGAGCTCAAAGGAAAACATTAATTTTCCTCGGCCACTATGTTGCTGCGTGGGATTCCAGTGTGATCACTGGAAATTCTAAAATTCGTTTTTAAACGCTATACACAGAAAACAAGCGGAGAGCCATCAGTGTGGTTTTACTGTGATGCAGGGGAGTGGACGAATTGGACAGGAAGAAGGTCGTGTGGACGACTGCTCTGTGTAACCTTGAGAACCCAGACGACATCACAGAGATCCAGGCTCGCTACAACCTGTGGCAGGCCGATCAAACTGCCGCCGCTAACGCTGTGGTTAGTAAACTGGAACAGATTTTAAGTTTAATATTCATAATTTAACGCCTGTTTCGAATGCTGAATCTTGGTTAATTTTTATTTTGATGCTCATATTGATTCTAATTTAAAAGGCAAGCTGCAATGTGTTTTGTCACAGATCAATAAATCGAATATTAACTTGAATACTTGATTGATTTAACCTTGAATGCAAAAAACAACAAGAACCTACAAGTTGTTCTATAAAATTTTCATGCATGCAAATCTGCATGCAAAAAATGCATTGTTGGATTTGGGCCTAATGGTCTAGTCCAACGCATGCATAAACCTGTGATTTTGTGAATGCACGGAAAAAATACTAGCGGTGAAATGACGTCAATGACACTGTGACGTAATTTCGCCACTCGTATGTTTTTCGTGCGTGGACGATAATCACGCTTTCATGTTTCATTGGATTGTCCCTTAGTCTCTAAGTCAAAGCTGCATGCGACAAACTAATAAGAACAGTTGTAGATGCAATAAAGTTGGCGTCTACAGAAAGCGACGACGACGACCAATGGGATGGGAGCGTGCAGCAGCATAGGAGGAGTGCTGCTGAGCAAGCAGGGGTCAGGTGACGGGGCGCCCTTCACCAGCCTCAGTAGTCCAAAAATGAGCCTCACGGTCACGCGATTGGATCAGGCAGGAGGTTTGGGCTTCAGATGTCTTTTTTATTACTTCATCACAATGTTATTACAAGCATCAATTTCACATTGAGAAGTAACAAGGTCAAGCTGAAGTAGAAAAATCTACGAAAAGACGTATGCCTAAGCCTAACCCTAAAACATGATTTAAGGCTACATTAATTTTACAGTGAAATACAAATGAAACTCGTGAAACTCAAACACGGGTACAATTAAGGAACATGAAGACTAGAAAAAATTTAATAAATGAAAATGAATAATATCGCTGCAAATGCATGAGTAACCTAAATCAAATATCAATTTGTTATAATATCTGCAACAGGAAATCTGAAATGCCTGAATGTTTTCATGTTCAAATATCCGCACCAAGTGAAATAACGACAGAGGAGTTCCATTTTGTAAAAGTTTATCTTTTTGAAAACGATATTTAATAACTTGAGTCCTTTCATGTAAAAATATCTGAGCCAAGAATGACAAAGCTCGGTTTCTGAAATTTCATCCATTTTAGGAATCTTTTTTTCTACAACGGAGCCTTTAATTTTTATGCACGTTTTCTGTCGAAGCGTCATGTTGTTTTATTATTATTTATAAAGTCTGCAAAGATTCACATCGCGTTCTAGATAGTATTTCTACTGATTAGAATTAAATTTGTGATGCATTCCCTTTCAGGTGCTTCTGCATTGTCCTCTGACTATTCTCTTCCTTCATCTGCTGCTGGATGCGGCGCTATGGTCTGTACCATTCTTCTCATGCATGGCACACTTGCTATCTACCTTTATTTTTGGAATGATTTTATAGTTTTACGTAGGTGAAAATATGAAATGGATAACTTTTTCGCAGTGAAGGCACTTCAGTTTTTCGGAAAAGACCTTACAATTTCGTTTTTTGGGAGTTCCGGGTTTTGTCTAATTCTCATCCCTTTTGTTTAGTGTTACGAAATGTATTGCAGCTACGAACCAAAGTCAATATTGATCAATAACTCATAATCTAGCAAGACTCAGAACAATCACAATACGATGGCCTCGTAGAGGAATATAATTTATCGATTTCTTGCTGCTACTATCTCATGTTCAACAGGCAGCAAAGTTGAAATAACCTTATCTTCTGTATTTCAGAGTGTGATCTCTGCCAACCCCTACACGTACACCGACACATCAAACCTGATCAGCGGCAATGTTAAGACTCTGTCGATGACCGCGTGTGACGGGACCCCCATCTCTGTCCAGAACAGCGATCAACCTTTCACTCTCTGGATGGACGGTGGGACTTTAATAACGATTTATAGGTTTCTTTTACGCTTGTGACGTCACACATAGCTGGAATGGATTGACACACGATTTCTCGATTGCATTGAAAGGCCATCCGGCCGTAAAATCCCAGCTGCTGCAAGGCCTCCCCTGATGCTCCTGCATCAGGGTGCAAGCGTCTAAACCGGTGCGAAGACACGGACATTAACAGAATACGCGTCAAAAAAGGCAGTTACAGTTGTTTAGAAATGCATTACACACAGACCTAGAGTGCTTGAGCGTCTCGTTACAACGCCGCGTATTTTGCACGCAGATTTGCATGCATGAGAAGTTTGTAATTAAAATACAATCAGCGATCTCGTGTCGCAATGCGAAAGGCTGCAGCCTACTACGGCGAGCACACGCGCGGCAGTCAATCACATAGTCACGCTAATCGAAACGTGCATTCCTAAATAGAGAGATATGTGTTCATTGTGTTGATACGTATCGAAATAGTGAGATTGTATTGGTTCAGGTTCAAGCGACGACCCGATCCCTCTCAACTTCACGTTTCTGTCCAACTCTAGCGGCGGCGCGTTCAGCTACCACCGCATCAACGTGACGGCAAACAACTCGGCAATCTTTGCTGTAGTGCGTCCTTTGAGTGACAGCGACGCCTTCTTTGTTTATCTCAAATACGAGGGCTACCCCAACCTCACCTACTACGACTGGATAGGAGAGGTGCGAATCTTTCTTTAACCCTTGCTTTGATATTTTATTAAATATATTAGCAAGACCGTCTCATTTTCGTTTATTTTTATTCAATTTTCTGAACAGTAATGCAGCAAAACCAGCTATGAGTTAACATTAACGTTTTTTGATTTTCTTCTATAAGGCGGTAGATTAGCTGAGACGGTCAACTTAGCACGCTTGCTTTTCGTATTCAGATTTTAAAAATTAAAATATTTAAATTTGCTGTCGATTGTTTGACATTTTTTACATGCTTCTTAAAAAACTTGTTACACCACTGATATCCTTACCCACCATTGAGAATTAACCTCGAGTTGGTCAATCGGCGAATTGAGAGTGACGGTTGTCAATCTCCGAAGCCTAGCGTGACGTCACTCAATCCGCCGATTGAGTCAACTCGAGGTTAACTCGTAATGGTGAATACCAGTGCGAGTTTCTGATGAACTAGATGTAGCAGATTAAGATAGTTGGATGAGCTGCTGTAGCTCACTGCATTATTTTTGTTCCAAGCATCATCGTAAATTTATTGCTCTACCAGTTTGGCTTCATAAACATTCGTCGGCGTATTATTACAATTGTTACGCTTAGATTCCGGTGGAGGGAGAAACTGACCCTATTGCTCGCTACACGGTCTCACCGCCACAGAACTGGACGGCGTTCAACGGAACCTATCGATTCGGCATCACTCTCAAACGTACGTATCCTAGTAGTAGCCAGTTTTAAAATATACTTATCAGCCTTTACAGTAGGTCAATGGCTACAATCTGTGTCGTTCAAGTATTACTTTTTTCGGGTTAAAATATTACGCATTTTTAAGGGTGGACACAAATTTTTTTTGGAATGAATACCGTAATGTGAAGTAGAAAATATGTTCTGTACTGTAGGAGTGTGAGTTTTGGCTTGTTTTAAGGGTGGATTCTATAGACGTACCTTTACGCCCGGCTAAGCAAAGTTTGGAACGGAATTTAATGGCAGCCCTTTACTGCCCTTCAAAAAAACTCACAATAATATTTATCAGTAAAAAATAAAATAAAAATTTTCACAAGAAAAGAGGCTAATTTGAATTCAGTTTAAACAGAAAGTTATTTTGCTCGAAATCTATGACGTCATATTGATTTAATGACGTCGGATATCAATTCAAATTGAAATATTTTGAATGGCAGTTACGGGCTGCCGTGAAATTGTCTCCTAAGCTAAGCCAAAGGTAAAGGTGGGAACAAAGGTACGTCTATAGAATCCACTCTTAATCAGTTCTCTTAATAGGTATTCTTTAGTCGCTTTTTTGGGTTATTAATCAAATGCGGAAATACTGATAGCTAATATTTGTTTCTATTTGACTTGTGCCCTTCTGGTTAAGGGTGCACTGGCGCTCATGGCGGTGAATAATGTTTTGCACATGTAAGTGCAGAGTCTATAAAGAACTCTTAAAATATCAACTGCTGTGGTAGTTCTGTTTTTTAGGACGCGCTCGTAATATGAATGATACACGTCTGAAAATTGTAGTATTGAATAATACATTAACTTGTGAGATCATCGAGTAAAATGGTTGATGCAACAAAAATGCAGTAAAATTACATAAGGCATTACCACTGATGTGTGCAGAGTCTGTGATGTCTGTGTGTGCAGAGTCTGTGATGTTTGTGTGTCTGTGTGTGCAGAGTCTGTGATGTCTGTGTGTCTGTGTGTACAGAGTCTGTGATGTCTGTGAACGCGCTAAATGTCGCGAGCAACTACACCTACTCCATGTACGTCTACAGCGCCGCCTGTCGCTACTGGAGCGTGTCGCTGGGGGACTGGGACACTTCCGGCTGCTGGGTAGGTTATTAGGTGATTGATCAGTGTTAATTTTTTGCGTTGCTTTACCTGTTAGTTATCAGATGGTGTTTTTGGGACGACGTTGGATTCGGGGGGAGATGTTGCTAAGGTGATAGGGTAGGGGGGCTAAAGTGTGGCTTGGGAGAAGATTTAGAGTTATTTACGCCTTGTAACACTATCGATTTTATCGATTCCATATTTGTATTAATTTTGGGGTTAATTGTCCCACCTCGGAAGGCCTCTTGCCCTATCCCCGTTGCTCCGCTGGGGTCAGGGCACGTCGGTTCTTGTGTGCATGGCTGCAAATGACCTGAGGCTGCCTAGGTTGGCAATTCGGCCACTAAACCACGAGTGTGTCTGTGTCCCGCACGATCGAAAAAATTTGAAATAAATGATGTCTTTAAACATTTTTTTTACATTTCAGATTATTTGCATCATTAGCATTGTCATCATTTCTTGCGTTGAACGGATGTATTCTGCCCTCAGGTTGGCAACAAGACGACCTACTCCCTGACGCAGTGCCTCTGCACGCATCTGACGTCATTCGGAGGAAGCTTCGTCGTGCCCGTCAACACGATCGACTTTGCGACGGTCTTCACGACGGCCAAGTTTCTCGAGAGCATGCCGGTCTTCTCGACCGTCATCGCACTGATCGTCATGTACGTCGTGATAATGATCTGGGCACGCCACATGGACAAGAAGGACATCGTCAAGGCAAGCAGCTTGTGAAGCACAACAGTGGGTCATTTCAAGTCCACGGTGTTACGACTGAGTTAGGGTTGGGTTAACGATCGACAAGCCAGATTCACATTCAAATTTACATTTGGAATAACATTATAATGTCAAAACAGACCGACAGCAGCGAAAATGTTGAATATCAATACGAATCCAACTCGTTAAACGTTATCTCAACTGTCTTAACACCACAAATGACCCAGCGGCGTTGTCTATCTGTTGACTTATTTTACTTTATTTTACTTTGTATAAGTTTAAAAATTAATAATTCTAATACTTAATATTCTGGGCTAACTCTGTTCTTTAGATTATTGATTGACAGTTATGCTTGTACTGGGCTGCGGTTTGTCGGCCTACTTGCAAATAAATGAAGATCAATATATTTTTGCATCATTAAACTGTTAATTTGTTACTTTAATTCTGTAGAAATTTTCTAGAGCAGAAAGTGACCACCCTGGCGATGGCCGGATTATCGCTGATGAGACATATTAGTTTATTTTTCGGCCACATCTTTGTAAATTCGCTATTATTGATATAGAAAAAAACTGAGATATGTTGCCAGCGTTTTTTCAATAGTGGTGTCTTTGAGGAACACTTGATAACACTTTTGACATAATACTCACTCACTCGACTCAAACGAACCAAGCGACGCAATCACACAGCTCACATGACATACTAATTTCTGAAATTTTGAGAAGGAACTTTTCACTCTCTCTCCATCTAGTCTCGCTTGGGTCTAAATGTCTAGATTTAAAACTGACAGATATTTAAAATCCTGTTCAGTGGGGTGCGATGCCGCTGGAGGACAACCTGCCCACGGACCGCTACCACTACCAGCTGACCGTCTACACTGCAGTGCGCAAGAACGCGGGCACGGCCTCGCGGCCCAGCTTCATTCTGTCCGGGGACCGGGCTGACACCGGCGTGCGCTGTCTCGCCGACGGAAAACGCAAGGTACACACGAGCGGAGTAGTGGTTAATGCGTCGGTATGATGGTCCCGGTTTTGGGATTCGAATCCCAGTCAATTGCGAAATATTGCGTTGTTGACCCTTCGGTAGCACACTTTCCACCAACTCAGAATTAACACTTCTTGATTAGGATAGAAAGTTCCTGATTGCATTTTCGAACTGCAGAGCGAAGTCATAACGAAGTCCACTATTATAGTTGGCATTAGCCTGTTTCTCGCTTGAAACCAGTAAAGCGATGCAAAAGTTAGAATTTCAAATGCCTTGGTAAACTGTCCCAGAATAAAATGAATGAATAAAAAGAAGAAAAAATTAAATGAAAAAAAATGTTCAAAACAAAAAAAACTTTCTCTCTCTCCGCAATCTATGTCCAAAATGTGCGTTTCCGATAAATTAATGACATTTAGCAGTTCCCTTGCAAAATTGGAAGTGGCACTGAAAGGGTTAGAGTGCGGTATGGGCCGCAGACGCTGCCGGCGGGCAGTATCTACAACTATGTGCTGAGCGTCAACGACTGTCTCGGTCCACTCACCTTCCTGCGTATCTGGCACGACAACTCCGCGCCAGGCAAGCGCAAGGGCTGGTACCTTGACCAGATCCACATCACGGACCTCCAGACTGCAGATCGGTGGGAAGAACGCTTTTATCTTTCTTATCAATGTTGCCTCTGCGCTCGTGCACGTGCGCGGTTGCCCCACAGAATTACAAGCCTAGAATGCACGTGCATTAGCTGCACAATACCGCAGAAAGAAGCATTTTTTGCTAAAAAAGGAAGTTGATTTGTATTATGGGTAATAGTTGTTAATTATCGTGATTGGATGTGAAAGGGTCATGACCCTGTCAGTCAATTGTCGACGGTTGGTAATTGGTTTGGCCCGCGGGTCAAGCCCCTCCCCCTTCATCCCCATACGTCCTTCATTTATAAGCTGTAGTGACGGGCCTTGGGTTGCCCACAGATTTCTGAGATGCAGCACACAAAAACTGACCTGTGCACAAAAATTAGAGTCGTCGACTGAGAAATTGCACATTGAACAGATGAAGGTGATGTTGAAAAACGTACATTATTTTCACTGCTATTCAAGTTTCGTTGTATTAATACAATAGACTTGTCAAACTTAGTAAATATTCAAGAAGTTTCATTCTTTAAATCTACAAATCCGATTAATTAAACAAGCACCCAATCAAAATTCAGAAAGTGCAATATTATATTCCTTTGCATGTGACGACACAGATTCTGTTTCATCGATGACTGTTGGGTGGATGCTTAAACTTAGTAAGTTAAGTTATGATGGCCCTTTTTTATGATTTATAGTTTTTATTCATCTGTGACGTCACAGGTTCTTCTTCATCTGTGATCGCTGGATGGCTGTCGAGGAAGACGATGGGATGGTAGAGCGAATCATCCCAGTGGCTGGATCCGGCGACCTGACCCAGTTTAAGAATCTCTTCTCCCATTCGCTGCGCAAGAAGTTCACGAACGACCACCTCTGGCTGTCGGTGTTTTCGCGGCCTACGCGCAGCACTTTTACACGCGTGCAACGCATTTCTTGCTGCATCGCGCTGCTGTTTCTTACGATGATCACCAACTGCATGTTCTTCAGGGTAAATCTTTTAGTGTTAATAGTGATTGATAAGAGCTAGTAAATGTATTAATTTTACGAAGAGCTGTGGTGTAGTGGTTAAGGCGTCGGACTGCGAGTCCAGAGACCTGGGTTCAAGTCCCTGCGCTGACAACTATGCACAAAAAGGCACAGAGACTTACTGAAATCAGGTCTCTGGACTCGCAGTCCGACGCCTTAGCCACTAAACCATAGAGCCTCGCTTTTCATAAAATGAATATATTCAGCACAGAGCAGAACAGAACAGAACGGAACAGATAAGAACAGAACAGAACAGAACAATTAAACTCTACTGCGACAATTGTTTGGCGACAGGCTACAGACCCGAACCACGAGACGAGCATCCACATTGGTCCGATTGTGATCACCGCCCAGCAGATCTACATTTCTGTCGTCAGCACGCTCATCGTGCTGCCGCCTAGCGTCGCCATAGTCACCATCTTCCAACGGGTGCGTCCGGGTGACTCATTCTTTTTGTTTAATGTGTGGTTGTTACAGAAGGGAAGTTATTCCATCAAAACTGGAGGGGTAAAATGGGGTATAATGTATGCATGTATTATGTATATAGGTTTTTTGTTGTTGCTTTTTCTAGCGTTTCTATATCTTCAGCCTTTGGTGATTTTGTTTGCTTGTCAGTTTCATTTTGTACTTCCTGCCGGAATGGCAAATGACGAAATTAATATAATTCATCGCGCCATCACGTTATTTTGCGCCACATATTATCCATCGAATCAACAGACGCGTTCCAAGAGGAACTCCCTATTCGAATTTTGACTCCTTATTCGATTTTCATGCATCAAATTAACTAGAAATTAACCAATTTAAGCCTACAAGTTTTCAAATGTTTATAAAACTGGCATCTAACCAGAATTTTTGACGTACTATGCCTGCTGAACTTAACCTTGTAATAATCATTAATTCTCGCCGTCGCGCTTATATTTTTTGTGACATTTTCCATCGAGTCAACAGGCGCGTTCCAAGAAGAACGTTGTCACTCAGACCAACCAGACTCAGAAGCTCCGTTGGCACGCGATCGCCCCCGGCTCGAGTCTGTGGAACAGTGAGGACGAGCCGTCCCGTGTGCAGAAGCTCCGAGACGCCATCAGTAAAGTGGTGGCATTCCACCAGCGAAACCAGTACGAAGACGACGGAACGGGAGCAAAGAAGAAGAAGAAGAAGGTCGCGATCACGTTTCCGTGGTGGACGGTCTTCATTGCATGGGCGCGTGAGCATTCTGAGCACTTTATCTAATGCTATTCCTTTGGGTTGCCAGTATATATTCAATGCATACCAATGGCAATAATTGAAGGATCTAACGTTGAAAAGAGAAATTCTTTCATGGTCTGATGGTCTACTACTTTACAAAATAAGCAGTTGAAGTAATCACTAAAAACTGTTTAATTGTATTAAGTTTCATGTTGATGTATCTAGGCATTAATTTGGAGATGATCAAACAATACACACTCTACATTAACTACAGTGTACATTGTCTGTTGACTTAATATCTCATTTTTTGGGTGCATTATAGTGAAGAGAAAGATGCCAATTGCCTCGAAAGACGTGCGGGGCGCAGAGAGGCGGGTGGTCACTGAAGGGGGGGCTTTTGCTACTTTGTGCTATTTTTATGCTTGTCATTTGCTTGCAAAGTCGCAAAGCCACAAAGCCGCAAAGTCGCATAGTCGCAAAGTTGCAAAATGAATTTTAACTAAAATATCCAACTAGGGGTTAAGAAACAATCTTGGGACTGAGTGCTTAGCCTAGCAGTTGGACAGTACTGTGGCTCCATTTTTATTGTTATTTTAACAAGCCTTTAGGCAATCCAGCATAAATGTTGCTCATTTCAGTGGTTCTCCTCAGCATTGGATTGGGGGGGTTCTTCACGATCCTCTACAGCATGCAGTGGGGAACACAGAAGTCCGTTGATTGGCTGACCACTTTCCTCCTCTCCTTCTTTCAGTCCATCATCATTGTCCAGCCAATCAAGGTTCGACTATGCACAACACAATGCCTAATTAAAATCTTCGGCTATTTGATGAATTTGCTTCTGAAGACTTTAGAGAATGATGATATTGTCATTGTTTTGTGTTAGATGTCAATAATCTGTTTAGCTTGTTAATAGGCATTCGATGGCATTCAAATAGTTACTGGTATATGAGTGTGGTACAGTGGTTCTGATACGCTTCGTGACGCGGTGTGCACTAAGTACCATGTTACTTGCGGTAGCGAATGGTAAACTAGGGTATTTTAAAAACAAAAGGAGAGATGCTGACAGGAATTTTTCCTAGCGGTAACAGCCTACGCTTAGCATACTGGATGCGCTGTTGGTGGGGGGAGGGGGAGGGGGGAGAGATGATAGCTTTGACTTGGATCTGCTTTGCTTGGAATGATAAAACTTGACTTTGCGTGCTGGTGGGGAGAATTAATGTATCCCCTTTCATCTTCGACACAGAGCGGCTCCTGAAAGTCCCATCATCAAATAATATATCAATATCAATAATATATCAATATCAATAATATATCAATATCAATAATATATCAATATCAATAATATATCAATATCAATAATATA
>JAQIWG010000843.1:0-28792 GCA_034695025.1 Chamaedrilus cognettii
AGGCTGCGCACTGTGCAGGCAGGCTGCGCACTGTGCAGGCAGGCTGCGCACTGTGCAGGCAGGCTGCGCACTGTGCAAGGTCTAAAATTAAACAATATTAGGACTCTGACGTTAGTTATTGGATTTGTGTTCAGAGGATAGGCAGCGAGCTCGGGGACGCTGGATTGCCGTCGTGGATCGTGGCACCGTCACGACACCCACTCTGACGGCACCGGGTGTCAGCGCCGCCGTGCCGGGTGCCAGCGCCACACTGCCTCGAGTGAGTGATGCGGCTGGGCCATGCGTCAGCGCGGAGGCGCCACGTGGCACGGCATCGCGTGGCTCGACGGCTGAATCGCTTGATGCCACTGCGGTGCCACGTGACATTGTGCCACATGATGACCATTTGCGCGACACCTTGCCGCGTTATCAGGTAAATGATGGCAAAATCTTGAAAATCTTGCTTCTGGATTTGTTTTGAAAGATTAATAAATTAGGTTTTGTTACGGATTGGCACTAAAAAAACATTATCCTTGAATTTTCAGAACTAATTGTGTCCGATATTTAGAATTCTATTTCAGCCTATTACACGCGCGTCTTGTTATTTTGAGCGACAGGTATATAAGAAATGCTTAAATGGTTGAAGGTGGTTAAAAATTTACTGGTAACTATTTTTTGTTCTGGTAGTTATAGCTGGATTGTAAATGTTGTGAAACAAGTGATTGTAGTTGATTGAAATTGTTCCAGAAATTGACAAAGTGCTACTTGAATCCTTTATATTGAAGGTGATATGGTTGATTGAACTACTATTAATAATTTTGCTTTTTGCTGATATGCAATAAATAATTTGAAATAGTATCTGTTGTATTTATCATATTGCTTATTTGCTGATATTAGATTTAGTCTTTGAAATATTGCTTAAAAGAGTATCATTTTCCTGCAGACTTCGTCGCTGATCACACACGGCCTGCCGACCCGCGACACTCATGTGCTCTCTGACCCCACCCCTGCTGCCTCCTCGCTCGCCCCTCCTTCCTTCTCCAGTTCCTCTGCGCCAGAACAACTGCGCGCAACCGCACCGCATGCGTATGCGCCAAATTCCGCTTTCTACACACCACACGCCGTGCGGGGGATTGACGCAACTGCACCAGCGCGAGAACGGGGTTACGACGAGGGCCGAGGGGTGGAAGGGCGTCGCCATGACAACGGTTTTCAGCCAGCTAGAGAGCCGGTAAAGGGAGCGGGAGATAGGCACGGAACGGAGGATGGACTACTGACTGACCGGTCGACAGAGAGGCTGCTGGGGCGCAGCAATGACCTAGGTCCAGGTAATTTGTAGCTGACCAATATATTGGCAGTATCTCTCGCACTACGGATCGCTCCGTACTGCTATGTTCAACATTTACTGAATTTGTTTTCTGATTTCTTCTTGCACTTAGGCAGTGTTGTGCTTTCTTTGTCCAATTAATATAATTCGTATGCCTTGTAATAATTTAATTTTAGACTGTATAGTATATAATATATTGTTTTTATGAGTAATTGAAGTTATTGGTTGTAATAATTTAATTTTAGACTGTATGCAAAACTTATGTTTCATAAGTAATCAGTCATATGATTGATTCGCTGTTGTTTGCCTATAATGATTTTTATATGACTCTCGCGGTTTGGGTAATTTTCGCAATAAATCATAATTATTGCCTAGTCTTGCTGATAGAAACACAGCCAGTTCATGCTCACAGCTTAGCTACACGATTTGAAGTTATTTATTTCCTGGTCTTCAGCTGCAATGTCCTGTGTGTTTCTAGGCGCGGGTCTCGTAGCTCACGACACTTCGTCAGACGACGTACGTTCGGGTCACTCGCTTGCCTCAAGCTGTTCGCTCGCCTCGGAGGTTCTCGCCCGGGCACGCACCAGACGAAATGAATTCTGGTCCCAGTCTCCGAGGGATTAGCTGAGGTTCTGGACCCTCCCGCACTGGGAGCAAGAAAATTTTGGGCACGGAAATAATTTTTTTTTCTTTTATGGCATTAGCTTTCATGAAATAATTGCGGCTCTGCCGTACAGTATCGTGTTGACACTTCTTTATTATGCCGGGCTTACAAATAAATTTGGGCAATTGTTTCAGTGCGTAGTTAGTATATTTTAACGCAATACCTTTTGATGGGTGAGTGAAGTTGTACGATGTTGATTAATTTGGTGTTTAGAATTTGGTTCATGGCTGTTTGAAATACGAATGCTGTATGCAGAGACTCTTGACATTTTGCACTTAGTTGTTTTAGGAATGCGTGTAACTTGAACCTATGCTTATAACCTTTGACTATTTTTGCATTAAATTTTATTATCTTTATGCCAGTTATTCGGTTGTGTAGGTTTTTGCATTTGAGTAATTCGGTATGATATTGATTTGTTTTGGACCTGATGCAGCGACGATTATGACAGATTTAATTTTTGGTTTTTCTTCTTTCTTTACAAAGTCCATTTCGACCATGACACGGCGGTTTGGATGGCTTTTCATATTTTGCAAAGCGTTGCACTAAAAGGCAGAAAAAACACCTTGATCAGAAGTAGTTGGATCTCTGCGATATAGGATGAAACTATGCAGTTTCAATAATATTTAGTATATTTAGCATCGGTCATTGCTATGCACTTATTATTCCGGTACGACATGCCAGGTGATTGTAAAGTCTGTAGTGCAGAAAATATGAAGCAATTCAATTGCAGTTGAGTTTTAGCGCTACTCTCTCTCTGTCAGGCCATGTCCTCAATGACATTCATCATTCATGTTGCATCTTATATAAAAAATGAATTTCAATTTAAACAAATACTATTTTTTTAAGTAAGCGAGATATGTCCAGCCGATTTATTTGATTCGTGGCTGCTGAAGTGATGTTAATTGCATACAAGTTGAACGTTGATTATGTGAAATATCGACCAGAACCAATTTGTAAAGAAATCGAAATAACGCGAGTAGAAGACAGCCTAGATTATGATCCTGCAATAAAGGCGCTTGGCTTGCCTGGCGTGTTAGTCACTCTTGAATCTTACCTTGAATCCTAATGTTGAGGTTTCAGCCTGTGATTTACCTGAGATTACACTGTGTGAGATTATTTCTGTTTGTTGCAACTAATACGCTGAATTATAGATGTTTGCAGCGGAAGCCTGAAGTTATTCAGAAGCCAAACCCAAGTTTATCATAGTATTACTGTTACATGACAACTTTGTATATTCGTTGTTGATTGATGTTAATGTTTTTAATTTAGTCGCGATGCGATTAACTATAAGGTGATTGTCACGATCGCAGTTGTATATTGCAATGAAGCCTGGTTGCACAAGCGGGTGTTAGTTAAGTTTCAGATAATTCCAGAAGGTTAGTTGACTAATTGAATCGTGTGAATTTGATCTCACAATCAATTTTCACCCAGACATTGACAAATACTGTTATGATGCGGATCGCCTGTTTATTTAACTGACCCTGGGATAGTCTATCTTTAACTTTTGACTAAGAGTATTGTGAAGGATAAAGTCCAGTGACGTTAGCAACTCTTCTATGTCCTCTGTAGGCTCAGTATGTTTAGCAGGCAGTGTGAGTTTAGTCCTTCCATATGGATAACGCTACAATACCTGTCTGCTTGGACGATGTGCAATTGTTTTCAGATGCTGTTCGACTGTTTTCTGAATGAACCACGTCCCTGCATAGTTAACATGATGTTGGACATCGCTAGTATTTCATTCTGATTGCTGTCAATTGTTTTTGCAATTTCACACGCGCTTGATTTATTTTTATTTGCCTATGCATAATTTTAAGGTTTGCCTAAATGCTGTCATTTGGTTGTTTTCTGTCTTTGCTGCCAATTTATTGCAATCAATCGCAAAGAACTTTTTTGACTTTTGTTAAACATCACATTCTGACATTCGATCGTAGTGAAGTGGGCTAGTAGTTGTTTATTTCAGCACTAGTTCAAGGTTGATTTAATATTTTGTGATATGTCATTAGTAATTGGTTTTTATGTTGATTCAATAAAATTTTCTATAGATTCAAAATTGTGTAACTCGAGTTGCAGTTCATTATTATTCCTTTTTTGTGGGTTATATGATTATATTTCTTAGAAATTAGATTGAACAATCAGTGTTCTCCACCAGTGTAATTCACATTTAGTGCAACATGACTATCAATCTCAATACTGGCCTTATCAGGAAGACCAAGCACAAGTACAATAATTGTAACTATACAACAATACAGTGTATCCGCGTAAAACACCGAACGCAAGACAAAAAATCGAGGTACAGTAACTTAGAGGTAACATTTTGAGGCGTAAAGCTAACAAAGTTAATATAATGACAATGAATACGAAATATCGCGTCATATTTAGTTAAAATCTTTAAATTATCTCATAGCATCTGAATTCTATTATTGAAATCCTTTCTGTCTCATCCTCTGGCAAGGGGAAGTCATGTTCAATAAATGAAGCAATTTTTGATAGCTATTCTGTCGTCATTCCTGTTCATAAATTCCTGTTGATTCATCGACTCTGTTGACTCTGAACATTCTAATTGGACTACCGTCTACTGTAATCAACGAATCTAAAATGGCATCACAATGAAAGAAACCCTGTATCAAAAGACAAAAATAATCGTAACAAAACTGCGGAGCTATAATGTGTAAAACAGGCGAATCTCACGGATGTAGCCTACGCGCAGAACCTGCGTGACTACTATACGCATTCAAACCAACAGCTACAAGTTACTTCTCGCTAAAGTCTGAATACCATTAGATCGTAATTTATAATCAACGATTCAACGTACAAGACTGTTTGTGCTGGATGAGTCCATAACTAATGTCATTATCAAGTTAATATTTAAAATACATGTAGAGCGAATATAGAGACATGAAAAATAACCTACTTCGGCCTATCATGCAAGTACTAAGCTACAAGCGCAGATAGTCAGTTACTGAGACATCACGACCGGGAACAAGTTAAAACAGTCTACAATTCTGTGCTTCAAGACATACATTATAATAACTTCTAGGCGTAGAGTCTACAGTGAGATATCATTCAATTGTCATCTTGAGTAGGCAGCAATACCTACAAGGGTGGTCTAACTACCGAAGGCAGAAATTCAGTACATCCAGTTTAAATTAAAATTAAAATTTAAAATTTAAGGCACCTTTCATGTTAAAAGAATCAAAATACATATCAGACATTTCTAGTCAATCGGCTCTCGCTTCCCTCCTGTCAAAATGACAGGAGGGAAGCTAGAGCCGATGGACTAGAAATGTCTGATATGTATTTTGGTTGTAGCGAGAGAAACTGTCATTAATCGTAAGGCGGATGAGTTTCTCTCTCTACAACCGTTACTCCAGTTAGTTACTCAAGATTCATAAACTACAGTCTTGCCTGTAGTTTTGCCACGCCATGTACAACACGCAATATAATCATCACAATAGTGACAATACAGTTAACATAAAAACAGTCGTATAAGAAAGCACGGCTTGTAGAGTTATTTCAGATTTACCCATCGCCATCACGGTAAGGAACTTACGGCGACCTGCGCTCTTTCGCCAGTCGCTACTTGAATCCTAAACCCACCTAGAAGTTCTTCCAAACCATAGCCTATACCAAAGGCCAAAAGCTTTTTGTATCCCGCGTGGGCTATATAGCGGGCATTTAGAGCGTAGCAAGGGTTCAGACAAAGTGTATCAGTGGTGCTACCATATGACATGACTTTCATCTGTGAATCTCGCATGGAGGGGAGGATGGGTAGGAAGAGGTAGATTGGTGCCGACCGAATTTGTTGCCAAACTCCTTTGTCCCCAAAAAATTTTTTGACTCCTATTCGCGAACCCCCCTTAGATGAAACAATTTTTTTACATCTTCAACGTTAGCGGTACTGTCACGATGTCAATTTGTTTATGCCTATTGGCACCTCCCTAACCACACTGACACTTGGCGACCAGGGCCTCCCCCCCTCTCCCTCACCCCCTCGCTTTGCCTCTGACTGAATGACCTTGTGACACTAGGGAGGACTATGACGGGGGCTTGGTGCAGGTGATGCGCTGCGCCAGGCCGCAGTGACCCTGCACGGAGGCGCCTCTGTCGACCAGCTCACGGATCCAGTCCGTGCTGCAGCGGCAGTGGTGGATGGCGCCCACGATCACCTTCAACTCCCTGAAGTTCATGCCTGCGCACGGGCAAAATAATAAAAATGATGTTAGCAATGGCAGGTCTACTTGTTTTAGCTTAAAATCATTTAAGCGTTAGTTCAATTTCAATTTGGGATCCATTATTTTAGTTTTAGTCCAGTTTTCGCTCGAGCGATCCTTTACCGGGAGGGAAGAGGTCGATGGTGAAACCGCTGAAGTCCCCCCGCGCGTCCTGCACCGACAGATGGCGCAAACTGCGCATCGACTCGAACAACCCCTCTGGCAGCGCCTCGCACGCGATCGACCCAAACTCGAGCGTCTTGAGGCGCCCGAGGCCCCTCAGGGTGGCCGCCGTGAGGGTCGTGTTGCGCGCCACGTCGAGCGACAGGGACTTGAGCCGGGGCAGGGCGGCGAACGTCTCGTCCTCGGCCGCTAGGAGGGGGTTGCCGTCCAGACGTAGGTTGTTGAGACCTGCAGCAGCAGCGGTATATTAAGGATGACTCAATGATGATTTCAGACAGATGCACCAGTCGGCCTAATCAGCATAAAATTTTACTTAAGCTGCAAAGTATTAAAATATTTTAATAGGCAATCCATGGAGTCTACATGTAGGACAGTCAATTTTCAATAATAACACAAATGTGAAGTGATACATATCCTAACGCCTATCCACGCGTTTGTTACATTTTGAACGATGCAGCATCCAACAACGAATAACAATAAAGCGTTGAAGATTTAAATCATTTGATTTAATTTAATTTATTCGAGGGACACCATACGATACACCATCATAGCAGATGGCTATGACATCAAAAGATTTACCGTCGAGCCCGCTGAACATCGTCCTCTCGATCACAAACAACAGGTTCGACTGTAGCTCGAGCCACTGCAGCGCCCCTAATGAATGAAACGTCTCCGCCGCCAAGCGATGTATCAGATTACTCGCCAAATCCAAGCTTACAAGCTTCGTCAACGAACCAAACACGCCAGGCGGCAACGTCGCAATTTTATTGTCCGACAGTTTCAACTCCCGGAGCAGCGGCAGGCCGTCGAAGGCCCCCGGGTCCAGTCGGGAGATGCCGCTGCGCTGGAGGTGAAGTTGGCGAAGCCTGGAGTTGCGCCGAAAGGCGGACCTGCGCAGGCTGTGAAGGCGGTTGCCGTCGAGGCTGAGGGCGTTGAGCTGGGAGAGGCGCGCGATGGCCGCGGGGATGCGCACCAAGCCGCACTCGCTCAGTGACAGGGCCTGGGAAACAAGCGGTTGGGAAGCGGTAACCCGGGTTGCAGTTAGTACGCACACTCAGGCACAGTATGCCAAAAACATGATTTTTTTAATATCCGCAGGGTGCCTAACCTTAACCCTACACATAATTTGAAGTGTACAGGCAAAGCAATGCACGTTAAACTCTACTTTGTGACGTAGACCTGTGTGATTTTTGAAAGCTTGGATTATAGCATTGCGCCGTCTTGATAAGAGGCAGGCGTAACGCTTCTCTTGTTTTATACGGGCTAAGCTGAACTCTGGTTGGAAACGTTGTTAATCGAAGAGCCGAAAAATCGCAGCAATACCAAGCAAAATATATCAACTGCACCAGTAGGCCTACTATTGATGATGCTATAGTACTTATGTTCTAGGGATGAAGAGTAGGCCTAGACTACTGCTATTCATAGCATAACATTGATACACAATAGTTATAGGGCCTACAACGCAGACCAATTACTGCGTATTTTGTAACGCACAACATATGTCAAATAAGGATAGAAGAAATATCGCGTTTTCATCTCATAACAAACTTGTAGCATGTATAACCGTACGTACTAATGGTGGTGGAACAAATCTGACCTGCAGAACGTCCTCCAGCCCAGAGAACGCGTCATCCACACAACCGTTCTTTGCCAGGGGGTTGCCCGACAGATCAAGCGCCCTCACTCGAATGGCCCTAAACGCCTCGGAGGGCACGTGACTCAGATTCAGCCGCGCCAGACTCACACTGGCGAACGTCGCGTCCACAGCGTGAAAGCTCGGCAGATGGCGTGCTGCTGTTCCAAAACAACGCATCGACACCTCCACAGAGTCGCGCAGCGTGCGACACTCGCATTCGCTAGAGGGACAGTGAGCCGAGGGTTCAGTGTAGTTCGTCGTGCATTCCCCAGAGGCGCTGTCGTCACAGTTTTCTGCAAAGAATCTTCGTTCTCGCGATGCGGCAGAACCTCCCACATTGGGAGATTTTGAGACGCGGCTAGCCGCCGAGACGGTCGCTACTTCTTGGGAGGAGTCCGCGACCGTTCGGTGTCGTTTTCTCGATGCCGTGCGTATGCGCCCGTCGATCGTTGGGTTGTGGCTGACGGCGGGAGTGGTGACGTCATCGGGGTAGGGGTGGGTGAAGTTGGTGGGTTTGTTGGAAGCGGGGGATGTGCTGCTCGGTTTCTTGGTTCGCCTGGCGGTCGCTTCGGATGCGATTAGGAGGAGAATTACAACTTGGCCTGCTGTCTGAAGACTGATGTTTGCCATTGTTCTAATGGATGATGATCAAAGCAATGAGGTCTGAATGGACAGTAGCCAGAGACAATACGGCCGACGGCAAAGACAGGCGTCTGCTTGTCCAGGAGTAAGCTACAATAGCATTGTCTGTGAGCGATAAGAGTTAAGCACAGCTGATAATGCTTTCTTTGCTTTCTTATGCAATACAGTTTGGAGATCTAACGAAATTGTCTGAGCAGATGAAATGTTGTTTGCGCTATCGCTTTGAAAATCTCAGGTCTACAGTGCATACTCAGGTTGTACCGAAACGTATGTCGCAGAACTGCGAACGGAAACACTTCGGTTGAGATGCTGCTTGATGCTGTTCTTAATTTCTCGTGAAATCGCTAGATTCCTCAATCAAATATCATAATTGGAATTCTCCGTTTTAATTTGTTTATTTCTTCCTTGGTTTCTTTTCTATTCAACGCCAGCTGCTTGCATTTATCTACAACACCGAAGACGCTGAACTAGGCCTATGGATACTATTGACGCACTGTAGTTTAGTTAATTCTCTTACACAGCGTTGCAGTACTCGCAAACCGCAGCTCGAATGATAGATTCTCCAGTTTATATACTCATTCTTGTCCCACCCAACGAGCAGTTCCTCCCCCCTCCTTACTTCATTCACTCAGACCGTGGCATCATCTTACTACTCCCTGATCAGAAAACAATCCTGGTCCCGCTTTCAGGCGCTAATCCGGCTTAAGGATTTCTGCTTCCGGGCGCTCTACGGTCCACCAGGCCACCGGAAGGCTTCGTGTAGCCTGCCGTGCGATGTGCGTAAGACTACTGCTTGTAGGCTTACGTTAAGCAGCTACCGAGTCCGCTAAGCAGCGCCGCAATGCATGGAAGCTTGTCTTCGGCAAGCCTATAGTGCAACAGTGCAGCGCAGATCGCTTTGTTGTGAGATGACTGTAGGCTGGGGCCGCTGCGCTGCCATTCCGCAACGAGCAGCATTTATTGCCTGACATGACCTACATGTGTGGCACTATTGGACACGACAGACATTCTCTGTGAACAAAAATCATTTCATAGATCATTATTCAAGAAGAAGCCAATCGAGTCACATATCTGTCTAACTTTAAGTTAATGTAATTCATTATTATAATTATCATCCCAATTTGAATTCGTCTTGAAGTTTTAATCGAATGAGAGTCTAGTACCTGCATTAAGCCTGGTTGTTTTATTGAGAATCATGTTTTAGAAATTGAATTGTGCTCGCCTGAAGTTGTTAATGTAAGAATAATGAATATATTACTGCCCTCGCCTTCTTCGTTCTGCCTGCTGTCAAAATACTACAAAAAATATACATTGCACAATGTACAAGTGTAATCTACGACAATCAATGTTGGCCTAATTAAGGCAGAATATCAGCAACAATGACAAATAATATTATGTTGAAGAAACTGAGAATATATAGATCTAAGCCCTACAGTACCGGCTAGCGGGAATAGGCTCCAGCACGTGTAGGCCTAAAGTATAAATTAAGCAAAGCTAATTATCGAACTTAATCATCATGAGTTTGACTGCTCCAAGGCCGGGTTTTCCACCTAGTGTTAAAATTTTAATCCAAAATTTATTCCGCACAAACCAATAACATTGCGTTAAATAAACCGTAGATCAAGCGTTCAGCGCGCTCATTGGTTGTGATGACGTCGTGACCTCGGATTAAATTTTAACACATGACGGAAAAACTCAGCCTAAAACTTACATGTATGGTCCTTCTGCTCGCTGGGCACGACCTGAAAATCATAGTAAGAAGCTACATGTACATAGCTACCAGCAACAACAATCAAAGCCAGTATACTATTATTCAATTTGCCTGATGAAAAGATTCTCAAAGATCATAGGCAGCGCTACGCGGAAAATAGCACGCAACCAACTAACGCAAAATTTGTGACTGTACGAGGGTGAAATAGAAATGGACACAAAGAAGGCGAAGACATCGACAAGCACCACGCACACTCTGTTTAGAGTTGTATTGACAGGTGATCCGGTTTAGGCTTAGCTCGGGGCGATCGCCGCTCGAGTGGAGCTTAAGCCCTGGAAGGGCCCTGCCACGCATGCCAGACACTAATCCGTGCCAGGCGTGGAGCAACCCTCGGGCTGGGAGCAACAATCGAGCAGGTCGTGACAGATGTAGTGCCTCTGGCACGGCACGCTGTGGGATATTGACAGTTCTGTGGCACTGTGCGTCTTTGTTGAATGATGAGCGTATGACTGCAGGCCTATTGCTATTCTTGTGCTAAATAAGTCAGTCCATCCACACGCTTTTTGACAAAAATTATATGCTACAATAATATATTCTTATGAATGCGATCAACATCTTATAGATGCTGATCGAAAGTGATATGTCAAAATAGATGTTAGATGAAAAAATAATCTGAGTTAGCATGAAATGGCTGTGAACTTGTGAAACCAGAATGGTTTGTAGCGCTAATCGGCCAGTATAGGCATTGTTTCTGTGCAGTGTTGGGTCAGCTCGAAACTTCTAGCGACTATAATAATTATACACCGTGTCCCGATGAAAATGACCACACTTTGAACTTATCATAACTCGATCAAAAACTTATCAGATTGGTCTGAAACTTTATACACACCAACTGTAGCCATATCTACACCAACTTGGAAATTTGTAGAGAAATTCGAGCAATTTTGACAAAATTATGGCATGCATAAAGTACCGAAAAAAAAGTTTCCAACATTAGTTGCTGCCTATTGTGTGCCTACTGTCAAGTTAAAAGCAAGCAGTCCAGAAATTTAGTCGCAGCTGATGTTCAAAGTGTCCTCCTTGTTCGCGTACACATGACAGAAGACGGGGACCCCACTATTTGACTGCTGGATCTGTCATTTTGTGATAAAACAGCCGCCACTTTTCAAGCAAACGAGTCGTCGGGTGATTAACGTCACGCAAGCCAGTATGATAAATACGCTCCTCCTGTAGAGGTGTAGACTCTGCACTCCATATCTGAGGCTCACTCGGAGAGAACCACGTCTTCTGTCGTGTGTACGCAAACCAGGAGGAGGCTATGAACATCAGCTGCGACTAAATTTCTGGCCTGCTTTTTTGTAACTTGACAGTAGGCATACAATAGGCAGCAACTAATGTTGAAAACTCTTTTTTTCGGCACTTTATTAAAATAGCCATAATTTTGTCCAAATTGCTCGAATTGCGCTATAAGTTTCCAAGTTGATCTAGATATGGCTACGGTTGTTGTGTATAAAGTTTCAGACCAATCTGATAAGTTTTGACCGAGTTATTACACGTTTTAAGTGTGGTCATTTTGATCGGGACACGGTGTAGACGATTCCGAACAAGAAGTTTGTTCGATGCAGACCAGCGCTTGTTTGTGGCAGAATTACGCGTAGGCTATTGTCAGTTTAAATCAGCCTAATGTTTCCTAACTGCACTCAGCGAATTATAGCACGATACCGATTGCATATTTTGCATACTCTACAATGGATTGAGATAATAAGACTCTTAAATTGTTGACGTCAACAGGTCCTGTTGACGAATCGTAGGCCTGTACAGTCATGCATTGTAGACTACGGTTGCAAGGGCTTTGCCTACGAAGTCTACATAAAGAAATAGGCCTGCATTACAAGGAATTTTATTTTTGCCGGAGTTCTTAGAAATATCGTAATTCTTCATTTCAAAGTAACTCGACAACCAAAAGTATAGCTTGTAGATAGCCTTACACCTAGGCCTACAACGTGTGGGCCTAGACACGGACGCGCATAAAGATGGCGTCAGTGTCAGATATAGCGACATCAAATTAAAGTGATAGAAGTTTTCGTCAAAGAACCAAGCTGGGTGGCACGTGCATCAAACTCGAAAATACATTGCGCATTGACAGCGGCTTTTATCTTTTTGTGGTTTTAAGATTTAAGCCATTTTATCGTTAAAGAGCAATAGCTTCAGCATTATGCGGGATTTTAGATGATTCAACTGCGGAGTCTAAACCATGAAAACATTAAGCCTGCGTCTAACAAACAAGACTCCATTCAAAGACAATTTGATGTTTCTGGACGCTTTTTCCGAAGAGTTAATCTTGCGAATCCTGGCGCCGGATTAGGCGCTCGATCCGGTTAAGACCTGGACGCTTTATAGCCGTCCAGTCACGTCTATCGACAGCGAGACGAGATTAGCCGGAAACGGATTCGCGATTCGAAAAAACACGTTCAGTAAATTGTGATATTTTTAGCTTCCTCTTCAGTGCGTCGTTTGAATTCCATGTCTGTGCTAATGCAACTATGCAAGTGTGTAACATTCGGGAGAACAGTATGGAAACGAGTTCCTATTTGCGCTCGGGCATAGTAGCCTGCTGCGTCGGTTGCAATGATATTGCATCAGCTTATATTCAAAAGCTTACCTGATAATTTTGCAATGAAGCCTTCGGTGAATGACATTTGTACTCTACCGGGGAATAATGAGTGAATTGAAAATCATTGCAGCTCAAAATTCATAATATTAAAGGATAGCATTATGGAGCTAGAGTCCAGTATGTCACAAGCAAAAAATGCTTTATTGAAAAATTGACGCATGCTTTGCTTTGACGATATTAGACCTACAACGTGTATTATACAACGTGTATTATACAACGTGTATTATACAACGTGTATTATACAACGTGTATTATACAACGTGTATTATACGACGTGTATTATACAACGTGTATTATACAACGTGTATTATTCAACGTGTATTATACAACGTGTATTATACAACGTGTATTATACAACGTGTATTATACAACGTGTATTATTCAACGTGTATTATGCAATGGATTGACAGCCAAATATGAACCACTGATTTTGTAGAATATTATGTTGCGGTCATAGGCAGGTTTAGAATAACTGCGTAGGATTACAATGTCAGTTCATAACTACGGTTCTTGTATTCACGGTGCCGAGCTACATGTATTTAGTACATGTATTTTTAGCCCGGCAGTTTGAAATGTTGCAGGTATAACCAACGCCTAAACGTGCAATTTAAAACGGACGACTTAAGCTAGACTAATGATCAAATGAAGAAACGCACGCACACAAAAGAGATCGACAGAAATACAACGACCAGATCCCAGCCAGACTAACTGACGAGTGCCAACACTGTCGCGTCAAGTGGTCTACAGCAACTCACACACACGCACACACACACTGTCTCAGAAACATTGCCGACACCGCCGCGGCGCCCTTTAAAGTCGATGGAAACACGGCGCAACTGCGGTAGGTCTTATTCATTCGTGTCTGGTCGCGATACCAAGACCCATAACGCACGGCGCTAACGACCGGTTAACGCAGTCATTTATAAAGCGCCCTCGCGCGGTAAGCGCCCGGTCGAGCTCTGCGGTTTGGCCCCGCTCGCTGCATGCATCCTTGTCGAGGCTCGCTCGGTGACGTACGACCGGCTCGATAGAGACGCTCAAGCTCGATAGAGACGCTCAAGCTCGCTGCGTCGAGTTCGAGGTTGTGAGGTCGTCTAATTACCCAGGGCTGGCATCGCGGCGAAAATAAGATGGGGGGTTGGCTTTTTTACATAGTGGGGGCTTGAAAATTGAGGAGGGTGAGGTCAGTTTGTTAAAGGTAGGTGGGAGGATCGTGAGTCGAGAAGCATGTCTCTCGACGGGGGTGGGAGGGGGAGGGTGAGAGTAGCGGAAGCTGGGACGGAGATTTTTTCCAAAAGTTACTATGTCTAAATCATGCTTTTATCTCCCTTCAAGCGTGATATGTCATGAACTTAAGCACGTGGGGGTGAGAAACTTAGATGGGAAGGTTGAAGATGTAAAACAATATTGGGGGGGGGGGAGGAGGGGGGTTGAAGAGTCAAAACTCGTCCCCTAAAGGTTCCTTTTTCTTTGAAGACAGAGGAGTTGCAAAATGAGGTAATGGGTTCAACCATCCCCCCCCCCTGTTCATGTAAGCCAAGCTAATCACCAGCTGCCTCTTCACGACATCCAGGGGCGCGAGTTTACGAGACGTGGCGAGGGTCGCGTGCCTAGATGATGGGGTACTACTACTCTGAGTCGTCTAGGACCGCAGGATCCTTCAGAGTCCACGATGATTTCGGACGTCGAGTGTTTTTTGTGTCTGTATTGTCGAGCGTGCAGTTAATTTAATGCTGTTATAGCCAGCGAGCCGCGCGGAGAAGAAAAATGCGGATTCGTGACTGCCAAGTGCTTGCTATCTCTGTCCATGCAAAATCTAACGACTGAACGACAATAGAATGCTTAGAGATGCCTGCAATGTAGCCTATTACAGTGCTTTTGCTGTTAAAAATAAACCATAATTATGCGGATGTTGGAGAATGACTGGAATGAACGGTCGGTATTTGATGATCCTTCGGTAAAGTTACTGAATGAGACTAGTTGCAGCGCTAATCGCAGGATCTCCATTAATTCTTCTCAGATAATGCAGCATGCAAAGCGTTTTACTCCTGAATATTAATATTCTTGTTCTATTTTTGTGTCCTCAATTTACTTTGGAGCATAAGGCTACCAATGAGTTGTGCTACTTATGTTTTGAATGCTGCTGTAGCATAAACCACGTCTGCAGCCAAACAAAGATCGTGATGCAAGCGTTCTCCACAGAGAAAGTTGCGCAAACCATCAGTCTTCGATTCAACTCAAGCCTCGCCAGCTTCAGTATTACACAACCTCACGCTTCTCATCGCTGTCGTACCATGCTTGTGATCCATCTACTTGTATAAATAATAATAGTGACTCCTTTGCTGCGCTTACACAACTTTTAATCTTTTAAACAAATTTCTGCACGCGACTTCTCAAGCCTCTACAACAGCCTATTCTGGCATTTTTCGCTGCGCAGTTTCTGTTCGTTTCACGTTAGTACCACCCCGCGCAAGAGAGCTCCGGCACATAGTCTAATTTTTCAGGCAATACTCTTCTTTTATTCGAAACCCGGTGTCGGGCGGGATAAAGGATAGCCTGGCTACAAATCATAAATATTTGGATGACTCGGCGGCGGCTACACTGTTGATAATGCGCCCTGACGACGGCCCGGTCTGCGATGCATCCGCAGGACTGTTCGGTGCTTGGTACCTGACTTGAGCTCGCAGTGTTCGGTGCGCTGACAGTGTATTGGTACCACAGGGCGCAATGGTGCTGCGTGTGGCAGTGTTGCCACTCGAGCGTGATAGAAAACTACTGGATTTAGGTAAAAAATTAGTTTTAAAAAGAAGTAAATACCGTTTCATAAGCAAAAACCGAAGATTTGGGTTCTCTGAGCTTTTCGAACTAACAAAACTAGGTAAACATAAGTTTGTCCTAATACCCCCAAAAATAAAGGTTTGTTGGGGTGAAAAATAAAATCCAGTTTTGCTGTCTAACCGAATGTGGTGTCCAACTTTTGCTAAAAATATAGCGTGCAAAATATATCAAGACGTCATGAAATTTACAAAAACCATTTTTTTTATTAAAAACTATCTTGTATTGCTATATTAACACAATATTTTCATCGGCGTCAAAAACAGCACACTAGATATTGGCAAAGAGCAGATTTGTGAAATGAGACCACTAGATGGATCGAAAAACAATTACATGCACTGTACGCTACATGTGGTAGCCTACATGGTCACTGGAAAACTACCAGATGTGGCTACACTGGCGCGCGGTGTACGTAGGGCGTGTGCAGGTATTATAGGCCACACAGATCGCAATGTTGCTGCGTGGCGCAGGATCAACAATTACTCAACGACACCGCCGATTGACATTCCCAATCGACGGATTCAGGCGGAGATTCAGAGCGGAAGCGCCGATTAGTACGGGGATTTAATGGCAATTTTGGCACCAGATTAGGCCTACTTAGTAGAAGTGCACGTGCTGATGTCAGTAAATGAATTTCTAATACTAAATGAAGAATCTAGAAGAACTAGGGACAGAAGTTGATGCTAGTTTTAGGCTAATTGTTTGAAGCTCAATAAAGAAAATTATATTTGTAGACACCGGATGCCTGCGTTGTAAAACAGAAGTAAGGATCTAGCGGTGAAAACGGCAAATCCTGACAAACATTCCAATTCTTTTTCTTATTCTCTTACGAGTTCGCATCTTTAAAACACTTCTATAGGATACGGATACTAAAGCCTGCAGAAGAATAGAAGTAGCCTGCTCCATAAAGCACTTAGCAGCTTCCGAGTGACATAAATCAGAAACTTTCCAAAGCATCTTATGGGCTCCACCGCTCCAACCTTCCGAGCACAATTTACGAGATAAAGACGACACGTCTTCGCAATCAGAGACCGTTAGGAAACTTGAAATAGACGTCAAGTAAGCTATCGGTGAGATCTTAATGTAGTGACCTACATAAAATTTGATCCAGTTAACATTAAGCCGTATAGAAATATAGGCCGACTCTTTAGTTAAATTCTGTATTGAACCAAATGTCATTTAAATTTGTTTTTAATTTTGACCAATATTTACATTAATTGCATGTACACGAAGTGAGAATGGCCTATGCTTCAATGATGGTAATTAGGCATTATGTAGCCTGAGCTATATGTTAATTTTTGAGATATTGAATGTATGGGGCATTGTTTAAAATGTTTTTAAGGGAACAATGTCAGTGCCCTAAGGCCTTTGGTCTCCCATTTCAAACAGACTGTATTTTATAGATTGCGTTGATGTTTTTATGTTTACTCTGCCAAATTGCATAGGCCTACATAGACTGAAGCCAACTGGACGAAACTTAATCTGGGTCAAAACCATCGATGGCTCGCATCTCGAGCTTCTCACTACTACACACGTACACGTAGCTGCGCATCCCATAATTCATGAGGCCGAGGTCCAGCGTTGCGTCACTGACAGAGGCCTGCAGACTGCAGTGGATATCTTATCCTCGCTGCAGGCACTCTGCTATTCCGGTTCCCTTGCCAAAACATTCTGAGGCGTTTTGAAAGAGGGATGGAGAATCGAATTGCTACACGGGGTTCATTTCTAACAAGAGACGCGAGAATTAAGAGGCGCTAATTCGTGGCGCTCATAAATATAGTCGTTTGGTTGAAATCTCCGTGCGAGTTTTTTGATGTCACGAACTTGACAAAATAGACGTACTAACTACATGGTATTTATTGCGTCAATCATACACAACTAGTTTAACTACAACTTGAACCCGTGAAACTGAATGCAGCCGGATTTCAAAGATCAAATTCAGAACAGACTGATTTTGAAACTTGCAGTAGGCCTATACCACAAAAAGGTAAATGGAGATAGCTTGAAGATGTTATTATACCTCTGCATGGTAGTGACAACGTGTCTGGTAGCTGTAGGCCATGCATGCCAGCTCTTGTTTTTGTTCCTTGTTCATACAACATCGCACAAATTAAACCGTTCTAGCGTCATTGTCTCGCCGTGTCGGGAGTCCCAAGTTTGATCATTGCCCCCCCCCCCCCCCCACCCCCATTTTATAGAGATCTGCAAACTTTCCTGGCACTCCCGGTTCGCAGCAAAACTAGTCTCACGATAAAACTCCGAACCACTCCCACTGACAATACGTTATTTTCGAACGGTTGCGAGCGACGGGACAGACAATGATACTGTCTCCGCCTCAAGTAGAACGAGCAAAGTGCTGCTGTCCGTCGTCCCGCCGATACAATGGCCAAGGCCTCGACGTGAAGCCTATTTGTCACGTCATTCCGATTTCGCAGCACTTGAACTGTCACGTCGTAAGCCGTATCGCGCGACTCGTTTGTGTGGTTCAAGAGGAGACAAGCCTATGCCCTATGATAGACAGCGTGTTGTCTATAGCAGGCGATACTACTGTATCTATCCGCAAAAGCGCTTCGGATTCGATTTTAGCCTATGGACTGTAGAAACGTCCATCGCGCTATTATCGTGGTACAGGGAAGCGACTTGATAACAGTCATTAACCATTAGGCGAGATTGGCGGCGAAAATTATTTGGTTGCGCAGTTTGAACAGCAAAAAATGGTTTCAGGCGTGCAGTATGAAATTATAGGCCTAGGTTACAAATACGTATTAGCCTATAGGCCTAGTTACGCATACAATCCAGAAGGTTTGGCGGAATTGTTAAAATTGATAGAGAAGAACATATTGTCTTTATGGTAAAGGCCAAATTGTCTAAAAACTGGACATTGAAACTTATAGCTCTCATTCGGTTTCAACAGAGCAATACAACTTGATAAATGCTCTGATAGTTAACATGGAAAGCCTACTGACTAAAATTATCTACCCGGGCCCGGCTCTTCACTCGACCCCACCCGCCCCATGAACAGGAGCAGTTCTTGAGTGGCAGAGATCAAAACGATTCAGTTTCTAACTCCTGTTTGGTATCAATCAACACTTGGATCCAAGACTTGAAAGCAAAGCTAAATCTCAAAACTGTAGGCCCAGGTTCCACCGATTTGCATTTGACAATTGACACGTACGCAGCTCTACATGTAACCTCGGGGATATATCGCTCACACGTCTGTCGGGCCTACCTGTATCTTGAAAACACGCAGCGTCGTCGCGTTTATCGCCGACGAAGATTCGTCACACTAAGCTACCTGTACGTCCGAGCCGATGTTGGCTTCGGAATTTCCTTGAGCATATAGGCCTAAGTTATAGCCCCGAGACAGATACCAGTTTTTCTAGATCAGAATTTCAAGAGCATGACCATTACCATTGATTTGCAAATCTTAGGATAAAATTACCATTGATTGGCAAATCTTCAGCGAGAAATTCACTGCGGAGAAGTCTATGGCTGTTTCTTGTTCCTTGCGAGCGAGATAGCAGATGACGAGAGTTGCTATGATTGAGAAGCAGCCCGAGTCAACGAGCATGGAAAGTGGAAGGAATGCAACCGTAGATTGTAAAACCATGCCAAGTTGCGATTGTGAAAGGGTTCTAAACAAGACCGACGCGTCGCTGGAAATAGAGGCTGTTTGGCTGTCATCTCTCCGACACCGGCCTGCCAGGGGCCTGTTACTCAAAACTTCCGTAAATTTAAGCCTAAACTTAATCCTAAACAGATTTGAAAAAAAAAATTCAACCGCCGACCACCGTGACGTCATCATTCGATTTATTATGAGTGACGCCGTGGCGGTCGGAGTTTCAAATAACTAAGACTAAAATTTGCTTAAGATTTTCTTAAGAACTTCTCAATACTAAAATTTACCAAAGAAGTTTTGAGTAACAGTTCCTCAAATAAATAGTGAAAAATTGTGCAGTTTGACCAATTTTAGACCAATAAAGCTGCTTTTGACAGAGTGTGATAACCTTGCTTTCACGGGCTACCTTCACCTAGCATACCTAGGCCCATTAAAATATGTAAAATAGTTGATAACTTGATAAGTTTAGTAGGCTACGTTTATTTTGGAATGAACTTAGCACAATGCACAACTTAGCCCGTGAAAGCAAGGTTATCACACTCTGTCGAAAGCAGCTTTATTCTTTTACCCAATTTTATTTATTTTCTCACCTTAATAAATCAGCAAGTTATCTGCATGCATTCTACGCCTCATAAAACAATTTACAATTTATACATGCCAGGCCTATAGATTATACACGTAGTGCAAACAGAGGTATAAACATAATATGCTATGGTACTCATAGTAATTGTGTTCAACTCAAAATTGACGACAAGTTGCAACAGAATGGCATCAAACATAAAAAATTTCTAAATTGTTGTCGAAATTACGACGAGATGAAACGGGCTGTCGAAGTCTGATAAAATGAAGCACGACAGTTAACGCATTAACACAGGCAGTACAACACAGCTAGGCCGACATGCATGCGTCGCACATTCACTAGGACTACTTCATAACATCACCACACTGCAGCTCAACATAATCCTGCAGGTTGTCTTTGTGCGCAGTTTAATGAGCGTTTTTGTGATCTGTTTGAAGGCACGTGGCTACAAATTATTAGTTCATTGTTCATACAAAAGCACTGATACCCGCACGCATTCATCCCAGTGCCCTGATATTATATCAAAGTTTCCAATCAAGCATTACTGCACTACGATGTCAAGAATTTCGGGATAACAGGACTACAAGTTCAATTTGGCCTACAACATGACTTTAAGGCATAGGACTAAAGGCAACTTAGCAATAATTTTCTAATATTTGAAAATAATGCATATATAGACAAAAATAGCGCTCATGCACAAGCAGAACAAGTGACGAATTAGCTTATTCAAAGCTATCGGTGTGATTTAACTAAGTATCACGATGCACTGTTTTCATTTTTGACAAATATAAATCGACCTGATAATTACAACATTTAAAATTATTATACACGAATTCACATAATATGAAACTAAGTTGAAGCGAATGCAGTTGATAGCACATCAAGACAAGCACCCTCTACGGATACAGGCAAATAGGATAGGACTAGACATTATAGACATCTAGATCAGATTTCAGATTTTAAATAAATCATTAATCAACAATGCTACCTACATTTTTATACATAGAGAGAGATATTTGCAATGAAACAATATATTTATTCATTATTAAATCAAATTGATTGACATTGCGTATGCAGAGCAGTTACAAGTACAGAGAATTTATTTAGCAAACAATATTAAATCAATTCCAGCACACAAAGAATGGAAAGTAAGACACAAATTACATTCCACTTTGTATAGATGTCATACTCATGAATTACTCAAGTCCTCAGAATCCTGCATCATATATCAAATATACCACACTACATACATGCAATCGTTAATTTGCATACGACATGCAGCTACTATAGAAAATAATTTCACTATCGCATCTTCTTCGTTAGTCATTATTACAATGCAGTTCACAAAATTTCAATTACGTTGTACGCAGATTAAGCATGAATAAGGCGGTACGCTATTTTCTCATTACTCTACGTGCTACATAGGCCTACGACACCCCGAATCAAATTTGAACCTTTTGCCCATCGCCTCCGCTTTCACCTCCCCACCCGACTCATTCTCAACAACGCCTCTCTCTGGTGGCGAAAACGTCTTGCGCTTCTGGCGCCACCTTCGATTGCCAAACCACGACGTGCACTGGGCGAGACTGATTCCTCCCTCATTCGCCAGGCGCTGCTTTTCCTCCAACGAAGGGTACGGGTGGTGCAAGTTCTTCTCAAACCATTCCGTCATGAGCGCCACTGCGAGAGAGTTCAGGGGGGCTCTGCTCCCCATTAAAGGGGGCACGGCTATGACATCCTCAACCAGCTCATTGGGTCTGCTGACTGGATTCGAGGAGGTCTCAGCGGGAGGCTGATATTGATAGATTCGTAGGTCGACAGGGGAATGAGTTCTATCTTGTTCTATTTCTGAAAGGTTGTGCATGTTCAAGGTCATACGATTCAAACGTTCTTGCATCACGGGAACCGGTCTAGAATTACTAAAACAAGCAGGATGGCCCGATGCTGATGGGGGGAAATTTGTAGTCGGCACTGAAACATTCAGACTGGTCGAGAAAAAAATGGACTCGTTAACTTCCCTTGAAATGCTGTATGGATCATTGAAATGGAGAGCCTGCATTTCGTTTGAAGAACTGGCCCAAGTTTCTTCACAGGCCTTCACTTCATCCTTGGATGAGGAAGCGTTCCGTGTACTTGGTTCTGTTCGGGGAGTTGGATGTCTGTCGAAGGATATAGGCCAGCTTCGTCGGTTTTTCGAGAGAAATCGAGGAAAATGCTTTCCTACAGAATCGTCCCATTGCAACGAGGAAATTCCATCTAGATCTGATTCTGGTCTCACTTCAGCATGTGGGTTACTTTCGGTAACTGATGAATAATAGCATTCACTAGTGTCGTCCGATTTTCCCTGCAAACCTATGCTACCAAGATTACAGTTCCAATCGATTGAATTCGGTTTGAATGGCACCGATATTTGACTGGCTTTGGCTACAATTGGATTTGGATTGAAAGGCAACGCCTGAGAAAAACCTGCAATACTCAACGTGGAACGATGAGCAGTGAAACAGAAAGGGTCATTCACAATCAAATTGCATTTTTGTGTGAAAGAACGTTCTAGATTCAGCTTGATCTTATTACTGTTCTCTGCTTCAATCTGAAACACATCTGAGAAGGAAGGAAGAATCCTCGTCACACTCGACGCACTGGGCTGACATGAAACTATTTGGTATTTGCTTGGATCCAAACTACTCCCAGAACATAGTCCAAGATCTTTCTTAGCGGTTTTCTCTATGGGCAAAGGCAGAATAGAGCTTGCAGTTGAATGTTTGAGCTGATCTTGCATAGAAGCTGATTTGTTTGAACTATACAAATCGTGCCTTAATCTCTGCAAATCACCTATTCCCATCAAAGGCCCTCTTCTGACTCGGCGCCTTTTTCTGAATGAACCCAAATCGATGGGGAAGCAGTTTAAATTTTCTTGTTCACCAAAATATTCACCTTGATAACAATTGGTTTTAAATGTTTTTTGATCTTCAAACTGAGATTGTATTCTTCTTGGGTCTATTTCGCACTGTAACAGGGCTTCACACAGCCGAGGTGAACCTACTGGTCCTGATTCAGTCTCAATCTCAGGTCCGTCTTCAAACGCCATCAACATTTTTCTTTGGTTCTTGTGCAATGAGTGATATCTAGGACTCCTGGATAACTGGCCTAAGTCACTGTTCTCGCTATCCAGGATGCAAAGTGTCCGAGGCACAGGATGTTGTTGCGAATGCAACGAGTGTGTATGCTGCTGAACGTTCTTGTAGTCGAGACCCCAAGGCTGCCAGAGAACATTTTCATGTTCCACAGTGGCTGGAGCTATTTTCGACCAACGTGTGTAATCTATGTCAAATTTTGCAAAGTCTCTCGGCGCTTCCGTTTCATTCATCTTAGATCTGTTGGGATCACACCCACCTCTGCTTTCCAGGTTCGAAGCGAGATCACACAGAGCTCGGTAATTAGCATCCGCTTGGAATTGAACACCCTGATTGACTTCATCAAAAGTGTTCAGCATATTAATATAGTTCACAGAATATGTATTCAGATCTCTCTTTTTAGAATGCTCTTTGGAATCTATTTCTACATTCGCGTCAAGGTCTCCTACAAGATTGTGATTAAAAGCGTCGTCAGTGCTGACTACGTGACCAACATTCAAGTAACCAGCTTCCGACGCGTGAAAACTGGTCACGTGACGATCTGAAATCTCATCAATGACGTCACATTTAGAAAGCCTACCGGTGGCGACATCAAGGTTTTCCAATGTAATTACTGCGCTTTCTTTCCCATAATCGTTCTCATCATCATCGTCATCGGCAATCTTGTCCGCAGTGATGTCATGCATGTAGTGTTCGAACGGCTGCGATGTGTCACCGTCGATGATGGCGTGGATCGCGCTCGCGTCGCAGATGTTTCCGAAGCGACTGCAGTCCAACTCTGGATCGGATTCGTCGTCAGAGTGTGTGTAGGCGGACAGACGGGATGAAGCAGGCGATGAAAGTAGTTCCAGATGTGACACCGCGCCGTGAGCGTGGTGATTCGGTTCACCGTCAGACATGACGGAGTCCTCGTGTCGAGGTTCAGATTCCTTGGTTATCGCATCCTTCGCTTCATTATCTGAAAATAGCATGGCCTACAGAAAAGTTCACTGTTCAAAACATTAAAGAAAATGTATCTAAGGCACTAGGCTATATGATCAAAGTACTTTTCACAGCGTGGTTGGTTGCAACAGCATGTATAGATTAAGGCCTGTGGTCAAAGCTGTAATCCGAGTTCCAAAACATCAGCACTTAAGGCTAAATGACTGCATTAGGAACATATGAATACTATAACATAGGCCGGCATGTAGCAACCTTGGCTTAATCATTAGACTATCTACGACAAGTCGACAGCTTAATTCTCAAATTCCTCTTTATGAACTTGTATAATTTTTCTGCACAACATTGCAATGCTCAATAGCCATTGTCCCATGATAATAAAAGCTTGCCTACCAATTCAAAATTGGGATTAATTTTTTTAATATACATAATTTTTCTTCAAGGTGACGAACAAAATACAATCTAAAATTTGTGCCAAACATATTCCTCAACAAGAAAATCAGTTACTCCAAACATAATTATTGGTTTTCAAGCCAGACCTTTCTCATGCCCCGATGGCACGTCGTCGGGGGCCACTGCGGCGGACTCCTCGAGGAGATTGGGTACGAGGGAGGACGGCGTGACGCTTGTCGCGCGCTGTTCGTCAAAGCCGGAGTCGAGCTCGGAGAAGTGACTCATGGAGCTGGTAGGGCGCCCCGCAGACTCGTGCGTGACGTCCTCGGGTAACTTGATCGAAGATATTGTGACGTCATCGGGTAGCCTGCTCAAAATTGTGACGTCATCGGGTAATCTGTCTGCGTGTGTGACGTCATAACTGATGCAGCCCAACTGTGTGACGTCCTTAGGCACACAATGGTTGTCGACAGGGATTTGAAAATCAAGCGTCTTGGTGGATGCTGGATTGCTAAGATGAATAGTAGGCGTTTCCATTTCCGGCGATGGTTGCAGTGGGCTATCTCTTCGTTTTACATGTATGAAGCAGCTATTTCATCAAGTTGGCAAGACAGCCTGCAACTAGAGAAACGAATAAAAATTTAATTTACAACATGATTACTACACTCGTGTCAGAAATTTGAAGAGTTTAGGGAACGCGCTGGAGTCTATTAGGCTACGAGTACAAGAACCTGCTGGATGTGTATGCCTAACTTTGTTCCACGCTTAAAAATTCATCAGTTCAAGGTCCTAGAGACCTTGAACGTCATCAGACCTATTAATATTGGACTTTAAAATGACTGATAATTTAGCCTAGGCCCTAAGTCTTAAACCTAGGCCTACCGTTACCGTAACCTCGTCAATTAAGTACCTTATTTCGACTTTACCTTAAAGCATCAACTTCGTTGATAGTATAACTCTCTTGAATTTTCAACCTAAATGCGAATGTCGATGATAATTGCCTATGAAGATCCACAAGGGCACGAGTGTCCCTTAATCATTAGGCTGCGCTAGACCAGAGAGACCTTTGTACTGATTTAGTCTGACCCGCCGTCATTGGGTCTATGCATCCCTTGAATCCTCTATAGGCTCATGTTAATGGGACGGTGAGATAGCAGCGGGTAGGCCTACAATGTAGAGTCGTGTGGATAATTCGCCGACAGTGCCTATACCGGCCTATACCGCGTGACATAGGCTAGTGTCTTATGCCAATTGCAGTTATTAGTGTCGCCTGCTATGCCAGCATGTCATCATGGACCTCACTTTCGTACTCAGGCATGGAATGGTCAAAATGCCTAAACGCTATGAGGCCTGCCAGGGTCTTCATGTAGGACTACATGGCGCAGTACATTTTAACCACAGATCGGCCAAGCAACAAATTTGGCTTTCAGTTTATTTATAATAGATTACAGACCTACATTATTGTGTAGGGGATTCAGGTCTATGATCAGACGCCATCATTAATTAAGGATGTATATATCTAACTTGGTTTTATCGGGCATACATCAGTTTGCCCAGGCTGTGCCTACTGCATAATCTACACGATGCAGCAAACTCCGGCATAATGCATTGTCAATAATACTGTTTGGACGCGCTGGTATCTCTGCGAGCCGTCAGCAGATCGGATGAAGTTAAAAACAGCCAATCGCCGACGATATTACGTGCAAACATTTTAGCCGAGCCAATTAGCGTTGACAGAATTTGTCAATAAAATTTACAATACTTAATTCGTCGATTGAAAACAATGATTCATGGTGCACAAAGGCGATTTAATGGCAATATAATTAGCAGACGAATTCAGCCAGTATAAAACTTGATAACCACTTAAAATAACATAATTAAATTCACTTCTGCAAGAGAAATGCAGAATAAACAATTAAACATCAATTGAACAACATGACGAAAGAAGAATTTTGTCTCGGTCTGTCACCTATAAAAACTGCAGTTTTTCTTCCAAGAAAAATTTACAAAATTGTCATATTTACTTGAATACTTGAATGCTCTGCTACAGCGCTAACTATGAGCTAGTATATGTACTAGCTCCAGATGAATACTTCCCGCGACCTCGGCATAACCTATGCATAAAATTCTTTATAATATTGTATAAAGCATCGTTCGTGTAATGATAATGTAAGGATCACTAACAAAATATCATCAAAACACCGCCTGACACTGCCTGACACTGCCTGACACTGTCTGACACTGCCTGACACTGCCTGACACTGCCTGACACTGTCTGACACTGCCTGACACTGCCTGACACTGTCTGACACTGCCTGACACTGTCATGTACCTATTTGCAAACTATTATTGAGGGAAAATGAGATGAGAGTAATTAGATCCTGGGGATTAGAATATTGAACCGGGGGATCAGTTTCCTGGAAGGGAGGTGGGAGGGTCCACTAAAATCTGTCGTCGGGGGGATGCGAAGCCAACGGAGGCTTTTCCCTCCTGGATTGAGCTAACGTTAGGGTTAGAGTTATCAGCGACAAAACTTTTTCTCAAACTTACTATATCAAAATAATGCTTTTCTCTACCCTCAAAGTTACTATGTTTCAAACACAAAAACATTGACGGATTCGGAACCAAAGTGAACGTCTGAAAATTGAGGTGGAGGGTTCAACCCCCCTCCCCCCCAACGATACGAGCCCTGTTCTAGCCTAGATACCGAAAGACATTTACACATTTTTCGACTTTATGCCTGGTTGCACCGCTCCAGTCGTTATATGCGTCTGAAAGTGTTTGCTGAGATTGGAAGCGTCGACGAACTGGCGCGGACACTTCGTGCAGATGTAGGGACGCTCACCGGTGTGCAGACACATGTGTCGCTGCAGGCTAAACGCAGCGCGAAACCGCCGGTCGCACTGCGTGCAGGCGTGCGGCAGTTCTCCTGTACGACCAAATATTCTAATTGTCACCGCATAGTTATGGGCATAGCATGATCTATATAATTTTCCTTCTTAATATTATCTTAATTTTTCTTGCATAGTCATTGAATAGTATTGTATATTATCGTATTGTATAGTGAATAATAATTCATTCACACAGCGATTTTTGGAAATTTTAGTCTTAAGAACTTCCTAAACAAATCTTAGAAAATCTTATCATCCGTTATTGGAAAGTCCGCGCAGTCACGCGCAAACTGAATGAGGACGTCATTACGCTCGCTGAACGAATCATAGTTTCTTAAAATCAAACTTAAGAAAAACTTAGGAAATAACTGAAGAAATGTATACGAATCAGCCCCAGAACAATGATTTCATCGGGTATAGGCTGTCCGCAGCCTACCAGTGTGCGTAAGGGCGTGCCGTTTGAGTTTTTGAGTCGAACCGAAGCTGCGACCGCACGTGGAGCAGAGATAGGGCCTCTCCCCCGTGTGAACGCGCATGTGCAGCAGCATGAGGGAGCGCTTGTGAAACTTCTGTGTGCGAAACAATTTCATACATCTCACACCTGCGGAACATGCAACTGATTTTAAATCACATTCTTTGTTTTCTTTGCAAACCTAGCCTAGTTGATAAGAAAGTTTGTGAATGCTACAGTATTATGAATCCCGGCCGCGGCAAAGATTCTGAGTCACTTAGTGCACCCTTTGGCACGGGTGACTTAAATTCGTCAGCCACAAGTGTTCCTACAATGCCTATCAGATACGGTGGAACCACCACCAGCGACCATTAGCTGGTGAAATGGGGCATCACCTTTTCCAAGGGGCTACAACAACAACAACAACAACAACAACAACAATATTATGAATATCCAGTCTCTGTGAATTAATTCTGGAACATAATCCAAACTAAAGAAAAAACTGACGATAAATTAAAATCAATTTTCTATTATTGTAAATGCTAATTAGAGTGTGGAAACTATGACGATGAATAAAAAAAAACCTAAATTTATAAAAGAAATGAATTTCTTGATTTTAGTACAACTGCCATTGCTTAGGCTAAACTAAAACTGATCAAATCACATTCCATATCATACGCTGGAACAAACTGCATTTATTCATCCTAAGATCAGCACGTTAATTTCTTATCCTGATTTCAATTACATATCTAGGTCTTTTCAAAATGTCATAAATACCACAAAGAATCCATCTCATTGCTACAGTTAAATACCGCAAATAATCCATCTCATTGCTACAGTTAAATACCGCAAAGAATCCATCTCATTGCTACAGTTAAATACCGCAAAGAATCCATCTCATTGCTACAGTTAAATACCGCAAA
>JAQIWG010000844.1:0-28782 GCA_034695025.1 Chamaedrilus cognettii
TTTTTCCATCTCCGTTTGCGTGACATATTCTTGGTGCGTTAAAAGTGCAATATACATACATACATACATACATACATGAGCTGGCTGTGAAGGTTTTGAGGAAAAAACGAAAATAGTCATGTCAGGACTCCTTATGCCACCGACCGATCGCGACTTATTTGAAAGAGAAGTCGTTTTGGAGCTGAAGAGAGGTGAAAATTAATGCTTTTTGTGGTTAAAAGTCACAACATTTTCCCTAAGGTAAAAAAAGTTCGCTAAAAAATGAAATATCTGGTCAAAAAATGGCAAAACACAACTTTTTGCATATTTAGCAATATGTGATTTTTGGAAACAAATCTTGCTTTTTAGTCAAATCTTTTGATAAGAAATGTGCATTTTAACGTCATTTCGATGCTTTAAAAAAGTGAGTGGCAAGTGGCAACACCGCCCCCTGCCTAAATTCCAAGATGGCGGATTAAAGATGGATAAAAACAATTTCTAAAAATACGCGGCGTTGATTGAGTGTGTGATATTGCCGCGCGCCGCCCTATTCAATAGGATATGTTAATTATATTATTGCTGCTTTACGATTAGATCGTGTGCAGACCAGACCTTATGTGCAATGAAATGATTTTAAATGCATTAGCAAATCTTTTAAATAAAAAAATCAATATTGTAATTCATAGTGCATGTTATAGTGTATTGATCGATACTGAGGCTATGAGCCTATGCCTTGAAATACGTTTAGTACCAGTAAAATGCGTATTTGTGTATTAGTATGTATATTTGTTGTAATTAGATAAAGAGGCACATTTTAAAATTCAGTTACTGATGTCCGGATGCTAGATAGATGATTGACAGGGCATTATATCGCTCAGTGAACTCGCACCAATCAGAATGCAGCAAGTTGAGAGTGGAGGCGGGGCGAGGGAAGCAAAGGCGCTGAAGAAAAAGAAGATCAAAGGTGGACTGACGTGGGCTGAAGCGGCGAAACTTGTACGAATCATCCTGATTTATTCTAAACCTTGCCAAAATGTCGTTCCATCTAGCATGCCTGCATTATAACCTTACAACGTTTCCATGGAATGTTGAGATGTCAATCAGTTCATGAAATCGTTATTGTTATCTTTCTTGTAGTGCATGCATGATTGTTAATGAAGTTGAAATCTTAATTTGTTGTACTATCGTAGTTTTTGTAACTATGCCGTTCAGAAGTGAAGCAACTAGGCCTATAGTAGATAAGCCTATATCTCTAAGCGTTTTTCCTCATGGCCCTGTGCATGCATGTCCCTGTACCCCTGTGTATGGCTGTCTCTGTATCGCTGTGCTCATAGGTGATGCAGAAAAGGCCAATGACGCCGATGACACCAAAGGAGATCTGGCGCCTGATCGAGAGGGACAACCTCAAGGAGATCAGGTAACTTGCATTTAGAAATATTTTTTTTTTGTGCATTCAGAAGATGCTGTTTTTTTTAACAAGAATGATTTTCATCAACTTTGCTACTGCACATTGCCCTAAAGGATGATTTTTGCTGAATCGTACTCACCTAAAAAAAACTTTAAGAATTGACACAGTGGATTTGCTTAGATTTTAAATAGGTCAGGGTTTTTGGGTTTTTCTATGCGCAAGTGATTTGTGATTATTCTTGTGCAAAGCATGCTCTGTACAGTTGAGGTAGGTTGAAGAAAATAGTGTTTTATTTAGAATTTCAAGGATCATGTACGTAAATGCAGCTTTTATGTAATTTGCTCTAGGAAATTGGACTTATATGAGATTATCAGAAATTTGTGCAATTTGCTGAGTAACTAGTGAGTTTTGTTACCATTTTCAATAGATTGAGCATTAGTGAGATCATCTTAATGCATGCTTGTTCATGGTGTAGGGCTACTTTAAGGAATACTTTTACGCAGTGGTGTAAGGCCATCTCAGACTTTGATGTGTTTTTTTCTCGGCAGTGGTGTAGGGCCGCCTCAGGCGTGTCTCAATGCCATGCTGCACTCAAACTCACGTGGCGCCGATTGCATGTTCTACAAGGTCGCCGGGCGCGCCGGTGTATATGGCCTCACGGTGCGTACTTTAAATGTTCAACTTTATTCCAGCGCTCTTGTAAGTTTTGATTTTGAAAGATTTTTGGTAAACGGAATAAGATGAAATATTACAGCTGTCAAAGTAGTTCCTGTTTGTCTCAATTTGGCAGGCTGCATAAGACTTGAACTATGTTTCTATGGCCGGATGCTCTTGGTGCCATTCAGATTAATATGTAAGCTGATTCAGTGGTTGACGGCCAGCGACAGCTATGTGTTTAACGGCCTTGCTGAACGGCCTGTAACGCCATGGTTTTATAGTTGCCAGTGACGCATTTGAATCCAGGACTCGCAGTTTTTCATCTGGATGCCTTAACTGCTTGCCTGCACCACAACGTTTAGTTCTGCTTCCTAGTTAGTTGTCATGCATTCATTAGCATCTATAAGGGCACAACAGTTTTTTCTTGAACTGCGTTGCCTTTGCCGCTGAATGCCTAATTAATATATAGTAAATTTAAATTAATTATTAGTTGTTTCACTGTACTGAGTTAGGCTTCATTCATAATTTTGCTTGATATATACTAATATAACTTATAAGCAGGCTATGATATTTGACTACTGTAAATTGATTGATTTTGTCTATAATCATTCGATCTATACCTGACTACGGTATTTCTTCTGCAGAGTGCGTTGCCCGAGGGAGCCGTGCTTCAGGAGATGGACGAGGATGATTCTGACCTGCCCCTCGCTGGGGGCACTGGTCCCCCACTAGAGGACGAGGGGCTTCTTGCCTCTTTAGAGTGCCCTGCTGAGGGAGTCACAGGGGCCCAGGGCCCCACGGGGGGAACTGGGGGACTGGCGAGGCCTGGGGGGGTGGAGAAGCGCAAGGAGAAGGGTGAGTGAATCTGGAAAAATTTGTTCTCTACAAGTTTGTAGATGTATGGAATATTGGAGTTTTTTATTGTGTTGTTGCATTATTGCATGGCACGGATCCTGTTGTCACTTATCCTCTGTGACAGTAGTTTCTGTCAATTCTGAGTCCACAGCCACTGATTCAGGACTCTCAATTTCTGCTAGTACGTATACTAGATGGTAATACTGTCTATCTAAGCCCAGCCTTGCGTTCTATACTCTACTTGGTTAAAATAGTACAAGTTCTAGTTGCCGGTATCACAGGGTAATGTTTGTTGCGCATGCGGTTAAGGCCTGATCCCACTCCTAATCCCAATCTTTCAGTGTTGCCTGAATATTAAGGCTAATCTAAAATAACTTCGCTCATTTTCTGTTAGTGATGTACGTCAAGCTGCCCGACTCGTTCAAGTTTCACACGCCCTCCCCTGACATCATCTCCCTCGACCCCGACAGTCAATCGCAAGCGAGCACGGTCGAGGGCAGCCAATCAGAAACAAGCACTGTTGAATTGGGTCAAGGCGCCGCAGAATCGGGTCAGAGCGCCGCTGATAAATTTTCTTTGGCTCGGGTGGAGGGCATCATTACTGTGTTGGTGGGCTTGGATGATTCAGGGGGGACCTTGGAGACAGGACAGCGAGAGGGGGAACGGTGGGAAGGAAGAAAACAGGGGGGGGATGTGGGGGGCAAGCAGCTGCGTGGAAGCGCCGCGCTGCTCAAGTACAAACGGCGAAGACGGCGCCCCCTTCCACCCAAACCACCGACGATCATTCCCCTGTCGCTCACTCACATCCCTCCACTGATGACCGATCTGACGGATCTCGTGGGAAGAATGGAGTTGTTGAGAAGTAACAAGCAGCTGATGGGTGGTGAGGGCCTGTTGTTATTGATATCTGTGATGTTTTTAAATTTAACCTTAGCTTTATGTTTTTATTTTTACGATGAGACCTCATCATGAAAATTGATTCATTATTATTAAATATTAATCCTATTCATTCCGGCTGTCTGGACGTCGGATAATTATATTATAGATGATCGACCCCAATTATATATCTGCTGCAAGTTAACTGGGGCTGTGATCTGATTTAGTTGCGTGACCAGTGGTTTATAGCCTTTGTTATGATCAGATATGTTATAGCCTCTTATAGCTGTGTGATTAGCGTATTGCCTGGCTATATACCGTACCTTCTCTAATATAGGCATTTGGCATCAGGTATTGAAAAGAGCTCTTGTAGTTGTAAAGCATTTCATCTGTTTTTGCGCTCAGATTTGCAGTCGATCGGAAAAACACACCAATTGGGCGAAGAACTTGGTTCCTTGGGAGAGAAAACGCTGCCTTTGGGGCAAGACGTACATCTTTTGGAGGAGAAAATGCGCGCTTTGGGGAGCGAGGCATGCTCCTCGGCGGGCGAAGCGCGCGTCTCTGCCCCCTTGACGATCCCCCCGTGCCCTGCGCGCGAATCGATCCAGAGCTCCACGCCGATGCTGGGTCGAAGGCAGGCGAGCAGAGCTAGGGACGCTGCCATGACTTGGAGGTCTTTGGGCAAGGTCTGTTTTGCACCCATGTAATAAAATTATACTGTTGAATTAGATGTTACCCCAGCTTAAAAAGCTGTTTTCAACATATAGATAAACATGTATATCGCTCTAGAATTAATAATGATTTGTAACGACTTTGCGCCTGATTGTGTTGCGAATTGATTGCTCCAGTAGATATTGAAACTAAAATGTCGTCAGATCGATTAGTTAAATTGATCTGAAGACATTTTAATTTCAGCATCTACTGTTTGCGTTACCGCTAGCATTCAGGCGTGTAAGCGTCGATCCTAATACTCTCCTCGATGTTACCGGTAAGTTCTAAACCCGAGAGGTAATGTTTTGAAGCACCGCGTAGTTTACGCTAGGGTTCTGTCTGTAGACAACGCGCGCTCGCGGGGGTCAGCAGCGACTCAGCCCAGCGGCGCAGCTGAGGAAAACTCACCAGGGGCTCATCGACCTGGAGACCCCCAACTCTATCCTCGTCAACACCAACCTCAAGGTTATCCTATTGGCGTTTTATGCAGTACTACGTTGTTACGTGCTATTGATGGCATGGCTCACGCTTGTGGCATGGTGGTGGTGGCAATTCCAAGTGGCCCATGGGGTTGATGGGCCTGGAATCTTTCCGTTCGACCTCAGGGACCAACCAGTCACAGCTTCCATGTAGTCACAGAGCTGCCTCCCCCGCAGGACTTGTTCACAGATCAATGTGTAACGTGTGTGTGTTACGCATGTGTAACGTGTAGGCTCTGATGAACGTTGACACGTTTGCGTTGCTGTCGCTGTCCAACCGGCAACAACTCAACGCGCTGCTGCCCCTCTGCGACCGAGACCCGGCCGTGAGCGACACCAGTGTCAGGTAGACTACTTCACTGCCTCCTCGCTTGTACTACATTGACCCTTTTCCTGGCTGTACTATCTGAACCTTTAATTGGGCACAGTGTTCATACGCATGTCTTGCTCATGCAAGACTATATAGCTGCATGACTATATAGTTCGTTCTTTGTCTTTACCAATCTTGCTCTGCATGTCGATGACATAGGCATAGCTGCATAAGATGCAGTTACATTGTGATGTTGTATTCATTTTTGAATGAGGAAGGTTTTAGCTTAATGGCTTTGTAGCGTCACAGAATATAGAAGTAACAGAAGTGACACTCGATTTGTTTTGCGTATCAATTTTTTATTTAATTAAACAGCGCACTGCTCTGCGATGCATGTGACGGCGCGCAAGGTCAACCGTTACATTCAAAGCTGCTGTCTTGCAAGATGTCAATAAAAATTGGTCAATGCAAAATAGTTGCCAATAAGACCCTCAAAACTCTGCCCTTCCTGCCGGGGGGGGGGGGGGGGCCCCCCCCCCCCCCCCCGCGGGCCCTTCCGCTGGCCCTGGTTATGGCTACGTTTAGGGTTTGCGGTGCTCCAGTGGATATATAACCGCTTGTGTTTCAATTGAAGCGGGGTAGAGTCTAGTTGAGCTGGTGCCCGTGCCGTTGCCGGCCATGCTTTTGGTTGCCTAAAATCCGTAACCATAAACCTAGCCCTAACTAACTCTAACTTTTAAACCCTATCGGGGCCCTAATCCCTCGCCTCGGTCTATTTTCAGCAGTATATGGGCAACGGCTTGTCCTATATATATACATTACGCATTGTTTGGGCACCAGCACCCTCTAGACTCGACCCGTGTTTGATCCATCCACATTGTCGCCAATTTGTTATTCCCGGTCCACAGCTGGAGAAAACCCTACAGGAAGTCAGGGATCAATGAAATCACCTTATTGGTACACCAGCTAGAGCAGTGCGCTGATTTAGCACCTGAAAATTTAGCAAAAAAACGATACTATGGGAGAGATAGGGAGTGCCACCGGTGTGTATCTATTAGCATTATATCTGACGCGATGTTGGTCCGAACAGTTTGTCAAATGAACCGGTATTGGAAAACGTTTCTGTGTTGTGTGGATATAGGATAAATGATAACGTGTGTGTACTGTGTGGATGCAGGATAAGTGATAACTGATAACATATAAATGTGTTGTGTTGGTGTAGGATAAGTGAGACAGCTCTGAGCAATGAGTTCCTAACGAAGGCCTGCGCGGAGTGGCGCGACAGGCTGGCCGACGGTACGACTCTGGTTCACTTTATTGCTTTCTTAATTGAAAAATTAGACGCAAACTCTTTAATCGCTCTGAAACCAAAATTGCTGCTACAAGTTTGTCATTTAATTAATTTATTCTTTTTTTGTTGAGCTGGATGTATATTTTTGATGGAGGCACACAGCTTTCGTCACGTCATTTGTATGACTGAAATTCGAACACGCATCTTGCACGTGACAGTTTTAACCCAATTGGCTCGAATCCTTCAACCGCGATTATTTATGCGTTATTTTTTCTCCTTAACTATGCATATTTTATAACGCCCCTTCTTGTTTCTTATGCATCAGTTTCTAATCCTATTGTCCAACCCAGAGCGTGTATCACTTCTTCTCGCTAGCTTTGTGTGTCTGCTGAGCTCTCTGGAATTTCTCTTAAATGTTGAGCTAAATTGAGTTGTATATCTTTGCTGGTCGGCTAAGGTGAATCGTGTATTTGTTCTGCGTAGATGACTTGTTCATTGACCAGGAGAAGCATTTAACAGTCTCTGGTGTGTGTCTTTAGGTGAATTCACTGAAGAGAGCGTAGTCAGACGCAGATACGAGGAGGTTAAGGAACAAACGCGGCTCGACCAATGGAAGGTCGGCTTTATTCAACATCTATTTAGCCGATCCAGTTTTGGTGAACTTTTGACTTTAATCAGCAACAATCTGTATTGACATTACTTCACTGGTATCGCTGCAAATATTTATGTTTTGGTATTTGGTTTCATATGTATTGGAGAGCTCTGTTTGATTCGTTACAACTTCGAAATTAGTCTAGTCAAAACGGTTGCTGTTGTTTCATGTACTGTGAAATTGGACGTAGTATATAGCCCAGATTAAAATCGAAATATTGGTGTTTTGGCTTGGAATTTAACAGATATTTATTATCGACCAAATTCTTTGATGTAGTATTAAAATATATTTTGAAGTGAAATGAAAACCAGGAAATGTATCAAATAGAATCGTTCCATAAAAAAATGCATTGTGACCATTCTACTGCTATTTGTTAGGTTGATCATGCTGCAATATGCCTCTGTACTTGTTTGGTATGTTTTTAAACACCGTGGACTCGTCTCTTGTGCAACGTATGATAGTTTGCTTTGCCAACTCTGATCTCAAGGTCTGGTGTTTATCTTAATCCACCAGATCAGGGTTAAGTTTAGCAAGCGTTGTAAGCCAAATATGATCGTTCAATGTACATCTAATTTAAAATGGGCTGGTGTAGCATTACGCTTTTCAATCGACTATTTTGCGTGGGCCTATGCGGTTACTAGATGCTGAGCTGTTGCACTACGCTCTTTTGAAAGAAGCAGATGCATTGCTGCGCATGTTTTAGCAGGGCTAAACTTAACCCTTATGATCACTGAATCTCGTTTGCATTGTAGATGAGACATTTCGAGCCCGTCTGGGGTGACAAGTAAGCTGTTCCTTTATTTGCATCTAATCCGATTCGAATTGCTGTCATGCTGGACTTTCATCATCTGCTCTGATGTAGCTCAAATCATTAAAGGGAGTACATTAATAGTATGTACATTAATTAATTCGAGAAGTGCTAGTCTCATGCGATTGATTTATGTTCTTATAAATAGCCATTGTTCTTACAAAAGGAACTTTCATTTATAGATCGTTTGTGATATCATTGTAATGAGTTCTAATTGAATATGCCAGTTGCTTAGTTCATTGATGGTGCTACCTTGTGTTCAGTGTGAAAAAGATTATATTTTATAAGATGTGATGAGAACATACTTAATTTTTAAATAGTTACACGCATGAATTGATGACATACGGGTTCCAATTTTTGGAGGAATCTATTTAAGTACCAATGAGGTAGAATTTGAGTAAGCAGACTACTTGTGCGTATCTTGAATGTACAACAAATGTCGTTCATTACTTTCACAACGCCTTGTTTTCACAACTTTATTGTTTCGATCTGCTAGGACAACCCCTGTCGAGGATCCAAGCCCTAAGGCCCCAGCCCCTGCGCCACTCCGATTGGCTGAGACTGCCGAGAAGTCTCGCCCCACTCCCCCAAGACCAAGCAATCGCGTCGAAGCATTGCGTCCAGGAATACCCGGCGCAAGGTCGTCGCTGAGGCTTGCTGCAGCGTCCAATCGTGCGCGAGCCTCTCCCCACGTGACTCCTCCCCCTTCCACTGATCCACATACCAGTTCAAACCGGTCGGATGCGAATGGTGATCGTCGTGATGCGAGCTACATAGCGCAAGACGAGGCCCCACTAGTCGAACGAGAAGAAACGAGTCCTAAAACAGGGGAGCAAGTGCCGTCGATAGGAGAGAGGGTGCCCCCCTTGGGTTTGCCACCCTACGATGCGGCGCCCGTGGAGGCAGAGGGGGAGCAGGGTGGTGAATCAGGGGAACGGGGTCATCTTGGCGTCTCGCTGTCTGGTACTCGGTCGTATTGCGGCGGGGGTCGGCGCGATCGCAATCGAAACAGCAAGCGGGCTACTCGCAGTAGCGCATCAAATGCGCGGAGGTGCCCGCGACGTGGGCTTGTTGCGCAGGGAGGTGGGGTCACGGCAGCGGTGACCGGGGAGGGCGTGGCTGCTGATGAGAGCAGCAGTGTGGAAATGATGGACGCAGCGCAGCATGCCGCTGCTATTTTTGCGGCTGCTGCTGATAGTGACTCCGAACGATCGATTAGAACGGGTGAGTTGAGACTTGGAGGTTTGGACAAATTGCACACTTTAGAGGATAAGGAGTCGTTAGCTGGTGAATCAAGATCAAGCGCTGAAGGTTCAGATTTAATCGTCCAATCAGAACTTAGCGTTTTGAGTTCAAAGTCAGCCAGCAAATCAAAAGCCAACAATCAAGATTCAAGTGTTGTTGTCCAATCACAACTTGATGTCAAGAGATCAGCGTTAGTTGTAAAAGATGAAATGGTAGCTGATGAAACAAAAGTGTCCACTTTGGTGACTGTAAGACAGCAGCCGGATGCCAAGAAAAGCACTAGTACACTGGGGGTAAGTGACACCACTGTTTCATTTCTATTCAAGAAGGAACCGAGTGAATTCGACGTCTCGGTCGAAGCGAAGTGCATCAAGTCAAACTTGGAGTCCTGGAAAAAATCAGACCAAACCGTTTCCGATCTAGCCGCTGCTTTGCCGTCATTGTCAGAAAAATTGCGGGCTTCCTCTGCGTCAGAATTTCCGCATGTTTCTACATTGGATCATCCTGAGACAATGGATGAAGCTCAGCGGAAGACACTTCCGATTAACCCGGCCCTTGGAGAGTCAAGCTTGGCACAAGCCTCTGCCTCCAATTCAAATTCAGTTTCAACTCTAACTTCAAGCACTACTTTAGGCCATAATTCAGAGATAACATCTGCTTCTATTTCAGATGCCCTACCGAGAACCATATCGTCTTCATTCTCCACCGTGTTGGTTACTCAAGCCCCTACCTCCACCCAGAACGTAGGCGTAAACTCGGATGTAATTTCAGAACATTCTCCATCAAAACTTTTGGATGTTATTTCAGAACATTCTCCATCAGAACTTTTAGTACTTTCTAGCAGCAAAGTCCCACCATCTGGTGTACGCTTCGGCAGCCAGTCGACTGTGGAAGGAGAAGTATGTCGAATGAGGGCGACAGTGGGTCGCGGGAAAGGAACTCAGGGGCGCCGAACGAGAAACAAGAAGTCTTGTTTTGGTGCCGTGAAAGAACAAGCGCCTCCGATCGAATCCATTTTCTCTCCAGCGTCCTCCATGCCCTCAACCATCCCGCCTGCAGTCACCGCAGAGGGTGATCTTCCGGTCGCACTCCCTATTGCATCCCAGTCTCCCCTTCAAGTTAAACCTGAAGTTTCTCCCCAGACTGCCCCTCTAGTAGATTTCAAGGTTTCCCCTCGTAAGTCGCCCCAGGTTGTTTCGCAGGTTTCCCCCCGGAGCATTGATCGTGTTTTACCTGAAGTGACCCCTAAGGACGGGACATTGTCAGAGGTTTGCGCAAACAATCGGACTTTACTGCAACACCTCAATCGTCCGTCGGTCAATCGCGTCTCCCCTACACCTTTTCTTAGGGGGGCAACCCAGAGCTCCTTGTATTTGGAGGCTGAGGAAATACAGTGGGAGGGTGTGAGAAGGCACGAAGCGGGTTGCAAAATGCTTCAGGAGAGCAAGGAGAAAATTGTGATGGATGAAGAAAGTCGAGGCACTGTGAAAAATGTTGGGAGTGTGAAAAATGTTAGTGAGTGGCGAAAAAAGAGCGAACGAGATGCTGCGAAGCGTTCGGAAAGCGCGGAAAAGCATTCGGAAAATGCAATGAAGCATTCAGAAAGTGTGGAGAAGCGTTCAGAAAGTATGGAGAAGAGTTTGGAGTGTGAGGAGAAACGTTTAGAAAGTCGAGAGAAGCGTGAAAAGATCCCTGAGACGCTAGAGGAGAAATTGAATGAGGGCTTGGAGAGGAAAGTTGATGCAGAACAGTCCACAGAGAATTCGATTCGTGTGGAAGTTATAGAAGCAGTGTCTGCAACTGAAGATCTTTTTTCTACTGGTTCCACATTACAGCTACACACTGGACTCACTGCTGGTGTGGAGTCTCCCTTGCCAACGTCAGACAGTAGAGCTACTGTCAGCCGACGACGACGCAAGAGCGCGCGTACACGAGGCGTCTCGTGTCTGAGTTCTGCAGATAAGGAGAGGGAGGTGCAGCCGCCAGGTATCTTGACAGAAGGAAAACAAAAAAGCGTGAAGAAGGAAGTGTTTGGATCAGAAATGGTAGAGATGAATGCCGCTTCGAACCAAGTCTACAAGACAGAAAAAGCTCTGTTGGTTGCTGATGTGAAGGAAAGCAAGATGGCGGTTGATTCGTTGAAGACAGCGATGCCTAAGAGTACACACAGGGACAAGTGTCTACGAGACGAAGAAAAGTCAGTGATAAACAAGGACGAAAGAGAGTTGACGACCGCGGAGATAAAAGCCATCACTGACGAAAAACCGTCTCGAGTGTCTCCTGCCAAAATTTCGGATGATGGTGATGAGTGTGTATCAAAGGATAGGGCCCTGGAGCCTCGACCCTCGAAACGACGATCGACAAAGTTATCCAACATGGCCGCAGCTTTATCCGTTGCTGCAATGACATTGTCTACACCATCCCCTGAGGCTAAAAAACGATTTAAAGTCAATGATTCCGCCGCGGGTGAAAAGCTCAAGCATTCTCTGTCGAGGACAGCAGGTGGTAAACGAGTAAGAAAGAAGCGAGGGACGATGGATGCAATGCAAAAACGTCGGCTGATCAGCAGCGGGGCGGTTAACGTCAGCACACAGGGGTCAAAGGTTGCACCCCCTACCGATACAACAACAAAAGCAAAGGAACCGGGGTCAGTGTTTGACCTGCCTGATGACTCGCGTTCGTCCTCTCCCCTGCTGCCGTGCAAAGTGCCCCGCCTGACTCCCCTGGCACAGCGCCAACCAATAGGAGCGCTCGGTTCAGGTGCCGCGATTACAAGCCCCGCCGCTGGTTCTGCCTCTTCGACACCATCGCTCTCGCCATTTGTGAGTAGCTTGGGAATTGAAAAAAATTATTTGCAGAGTGCTTGTGTTCTCACTCTTTTGAATGGTCGTTAAGTATTTAAATATGACTATTGATTTTGGATAATTTAGATGAATAAAACCTATTACAACTAAGTTGTGTGCTTGTAATGGCTTTGCATATATTTGATGCAGGGCATGCTCCGTGCCTCCGTCGCCCCTGCGCCCCCTTCCTCGATCAGCCCCCCGATGCTGCAGCAGCCCCCCCGGGGCACGCGCACCCTGGCGCAGATCAAGGCGCAGAACCAGGCCGCGCGTGCGGCCAGACAGGGGGCTGGACCGCGTTCCTCTGTCAGCCCCGTTTCCTCAACGTCGCAGCACCCCCATGCGCTCGACACCCTTTCCAGGACCAGCTCCACCCTCAGCTCCTCCCCTCCCAGTCCGCTCTTCTCAGGGTACGCCGGCGTTCATCCAGGTGCAACTCCCCCCCAAGAGAAGACCCCTCCCTCAGGGAAAACCCCACTTTCTAGGAAAACTCCACCTCATGGAAAAACTCCACCTTTGGAGAAAACGCTGCCTCCTGGAAAAACCTCGCCATCGGGGAAAACTCCACCTCGGGGGATAGAGTTGCCGCAGTTCACCCCTATCAGAGGTTCCGATCGGTCATCGGCAGGAGGTGGCAGTTCACTGTCTCCCAGGTCGGGAGGAGTGCAAGGGGTTTTGACCGTCAGTTTGTCAGGGGGATTGGCTGAATCAGGCACTGACCAGAAGGCTCCTGCTGTCGGCGCTAGTCGTCACGGGAATTCTGCGCAATTGTCACCGATCAAATCCATCACCGCCGCTGTTTCCCCGTCGTTTTCCGGGTGGAAGAGGAAAGCAGAGGTGCTTGCCACGTGTGCGGGAACGGGGACGGAAGTGAGGGGGGTTGTTGCTACATTGGTGGAGGATCCTGCATTGCGCTCCAGCGGAGCTCTCGTTTCTTCATTGGAAGCGGAGAAAAGTCAAAAAGCGGTTTCCAGCGTTCCGGGAACTGGTGTTGGCAGCGAGCCAGGCAGCATTCCAACGATCGGGAGCGTTGGAGGAGTGCCAATAAATGTCTCTAGTTCACAGGAAATATCCGACAAAGTTTCAGCTACCGCCTTCGTTGCTCGTTCTTCCACTACCAATGCGTCCAATGACGCGACTTTGTCAGGCATTCGTTCTGGTATTACAGTACCTTCCGCTGGCGTGATGCCCGTTGGTTCACGGGCTGGCAGTGTACAGACAGTTGGCAGTGTACCAACCTCTGTGGACAACGTCACGGCTGTCAGTGCACCAAGTTCCGTGACAAACACGCCGAGCGCCATTGGAAGCGTGCCAAATATTGTTGGCAGTGCCCCAGCTGCTGCCAGCGTTCCCGGCCTCAAGCTGAAAATCGTTCGAGTGGCGTCCCCAAGCGGTCAGATGGACTACAGGGTAACCCAATGCATCATATCCACACCGCCGACTTCACATCCGGAGTCTGCAGGGAAAGAATTTCCAAGGACGCTGGGCAGTCGTTCTTTATCGCACAATCATGAACCGGTTGGTCGGAAAACTCGCCCTTCTGATCAAGTCGAAGGATCTGAACCCATTACAAAGTCTCACCCTGCTGTTTCAAATGTTGGCGCTGCTCACATTAGCTCGACCAGTGTCCACGCCCTCTCAACCGGTAACCATCCTCCGATAAGCCCGGCAGGTAGGAGCTCAACCACGAGCCCCTCCTGTAGCCAGGCCCGCCCAGGATCAACCAGTGACCAAGCCCCCACAGGCCCGACCTGTAATCTGGCTGCCACGCATCCTTCGCCGATACACTTCGCTTCTTTGGAGAAACTGCATCAGGCGGACGATACAAAACGCGAAACCCCTGGAGGGGTTGAGGCCAGGCCCAGCTCTCCTCTCTCGCGCTGCATTATCTCTCCGAGCAGGGGTAAGCAGGTAGATCGCGCTGAGGGGGCGCAGGTAAAGGCTGATAGAACGACACCGATACCGCCGAGGCTCGAGCAAGGAACACCTGTGGGGAGGCCTGTAACTTCCCCAAGTCATCACGAGCCCGCCTCGAATCAGTCCCAGTCAAGCCAGCCTGGGGCCCCCTGGTGTCAGGTGAGCAATAACTTCCCACGACTACAGGGCGCAGGACAGCCCCCTCATACCTCACACCCTGTGGTTGTCAGTAACGGGGGGCAGAGGGCCCCCCCAGTGCAGCAATGGTCGGGGCAGCGCCCCTCTGCGGCATGGGCCGGGCGCTACGCCGGGCAGCCCTACGTGGGGCACAACCCCCCCGTGTCCGGTCCGCCGCCTGAGCTGTGCCCCCAGGCGGGCGTGGGGTGGGGCGGCGGCGGGGGGTGGGATGGGGGATGGGGAGGTGGGATGGGCGGGCTGGGGTATGAAGCGAGTCGCGAGCAGATGGCGCGACTGTTCACCAACGTTCGATTTCGCAACGTCTACTTTCCGCCAACGTTCTCCGGGAGAGAGGGAGATGAGGGGGCGGATGATGGGTGGGGGGATGTGATTGTTGGAGATGAGGGCGGGAGCTGCGTGTGCAATCTGAAGGCAATGGTGGCGTGCAAGAAGTGCGGCGCATTGAGTCATGACGACTGCATCGGACCTTCGCGACTCTGCGTCACTTGTTTGATCAAGTAGTCTGCGTCACTTGTTTCTGATCAAGCCGTCTGCATCAATTTCTTTGGATAAAGTAGTCTGCGTCACTTGCTTCTGATCAAGTAGTGTGAATTACTTGATTCTATTGAAGCAGTGCGTCACTTGTCTTGGCGTGGACTAACGGAAATGCCTGAATGACTTGCTGACAATTATCGTGTGATTGAAGTTTGTGACCAGATGGAGAAGTACTGTAAAACATGAAATTTTCACGTTTTGGCAAAACTCTCAAAAAATATTTGTGCCGAAATAATGACACACAAGCTATATACAATGTCAAGCCTCAATCAATTTACAATCCTCAAAAACGTGGAAATGAAGTGCAGTAAAATTTCTAAGCGGAAAAATGTCAAGATATATGCAGCAGCAATTTCAGGTTTTACAAGTAGTTTCTGTATATAAAGTACTCGAACTACTAGCTTTTCATGAAATTTAAATCTCCCCTGGACAACTGAACTTTTTTGATAGAGTTTTTAACTGAAATTGGTCTACGAGGAGAATGTATTTGTTGGATATACTTAGTACTTACTCGTAGAATGTTCTAGAATGCACTCGTGGAATATATTCGAGAATGCTCGTATTAGAGTATACGAAGAGCGAATACTTGAACACGAACGCATGAACTTATGTGGACCCGGTCACAATTATCTTTCATATTGTACAATGCACATTACAACATGTGCGTTTCCAGTTTTCTGAACTTGACTTCAGAAATGTGGTTCAACGAGGGCATTTTACCCTTAATACACCAACTAATTTACGGCGTGTCATATTGTCTGAGATGTTTTGACCTATCTTGCTCATCAATTGAACATTAATCTGTGACAGTTAGTTGATTTCAAATTAATTATTTTAAATGTTGGTGACTATTTATGTAGTGCAGTGTGACACTGTGTAATCGCTTGTGTTGATCACAATAATTTGTCCATGTTTTGAATGTTGAATAAACAATTTTAACAATTTGTCTGCCATGAAATTTCATGTTTTAAATGAGCGCTGAATTGTTTCTATAATGGCATACATGAATTTTTATGTAAGAAAAGTTAAACTTTTGACGCATTCTCTAAAACTCAATACATTTTTTAACAAAAATCATCGCTCTTGTTTTTATAAAGAGTAGGTAAAAGTCAGGTTATTATAATTTATAAGTTGCCAGAAGAAAATTAGTATCAAATAGAAATGTTAAATGTTTTTTTTTATGTTTTATTTTGTGAATGGCATGATGGCACTGATAATGAGTGCAAATCACTGGTTTTGTGATGATTCTGGTGACCCAGTAGACTGCAGTAGTGTCGTTAGAAATTTTTATGTGATTACTCTTGAAAATCTGTTCAGTGACAATCAAGTAGGTAATATTCAAATAATATCGGCCTAACTGTTAAACCAATTCAAATTATTTCATAATTTTTTACCCTTATTTTTCACCCAGAATTTTCACCCAGAATTTTATATCCAGAATTTGTCACCCATCAGCGTTTATTTAGTTTTGAGAAAACTATGCATTTAAAACAATTAAATTCAAAACTTGTGTTTTGTATTATTTGTTGTTCGGTCGTTCGTTGTTATTTATTCTGTGATTAATCCGTTGCATGCAGGAACAAACATGAGTTAATGCAAATCAACATCTAGCCACACTGCAGTGCACCAGGGACGCCATTTTTCATCCATCTTAGCGTCAAAAATCGCGTGGTTGTGTTGTATCAAAAATTACGCAGGTGTTCGGTGTTCCATCGTCCGGACCGGTAGTTTAGATCGGAACACTTGCTGCAACGATTGTATCCTACACTAGCAGAGTGAAGGCAAGAACCTTGCTCAAGGATCAGACGCAGCGCTAAAAAGCCATGGAGAAACTAGGAGACGCGGCGGAGAACAATGGACAGAGCGCGGGGGGTCGCGGGGGTGCGGCCGGGGGGCAGAACACACGTGTTACGCAGTTGATGGCGGAACGCGAGCGACTGAACGAGTCGTTTCCTGAGACACTCAGGGTGATCGAGAAAGGTACGCGTTTCTTTTTGAGTGATCTAGGATTCACACCTCGATTTCTGCAGCGTAAAACGTGGTGTTATTTCGAAGGTTAAAATGGCCTAATTTTAGCCTTAATGATCTGGCAGTCTCAACAGAAATTGAAATGGGCTGCTCAGCTCTTAGTACAACTACCAGCGTGAGATGCAAGCAACAATGATGCAAACAATAGAAGAAGAATAGGAATTATTTAAAATTGCTTCGCAATATTTAATTACTTAAATTGTTACTGGTTTTACGGTATATATTGAAAAGTATTTACTTCGTAAATATAATAAAAATTTGTGCAATTGCTGGACTTTAAAATTACTCGCAGTCGGTGAAACTATACGCATAAATTACTTTGAATAAGGAGTACGATACAGATTGTATGGTGAAAAATAGAATTGTCAGAATGTGAATGCAAATTTTTTTTTAAATAGAAAAAATTCAAAATATGAATTGCTGATCAATGAAAATGAAACTTGACTGAAACGGAACATCGATAAACTGAGTGATAGGAATTTTTACGATGCGTGTTGCTCAATAGTTTTAGGTTCTCTTGTATACACAACACAATGAGAGATGCGTGAAGACCAAGGGGGGTCACTGCATGCTGTGTATCGAGGCATGTATGGAGATAACGAGGGCGGGACTTGGCCCGCGGGCCAAATCAATTACCAGCCGTCAACAATTGATCGACAGGGTCATGACCCTTTCATATCCAATCACAATAATTAACAACAATTACCCATAATTCAAATCAACTTCAATTTTTGCGAAAAGATTCTCCTTTTTGCAGAATTGTGCAGCTAATGCATGCGCATTCTAGCTTTAGATTTCTGTGGTGGAGATCATCAATATAACTCTGTGACGCAGGCAACTGCATACGAAAAGTAATCTTAGTGCATAGTAAAAAAAGTGCGTTGTGTATAGGATGACGCAGTTTTGTATAAAAACCATGCTTGGGAGTGAGTCAAATGTTTATACTATGCTCTATATGTATTCTGTCATTACTTAACAATGTCAACTATTAATATTCTTGTGGGGCACATCGCCTTCCCAAAGCATACAACAGCTTTGTCCATGCAACTTTGCATGGAAATAGCTGTTTTGTGCTTTGGAGAGGCGACATGCTCGCCGATGGTAAAAATATAACTAAATTACCAAATAATAGTTTAAATATAATATATTTTCTGAAAATGATGATATCGATCTGGTTAATAAGTAACATGAGCTGAACGTCCACAATTGTAACATACTGAGCTTTATTGTTTAAAATTGTAACATGTTGACTCAGCTTCTTAAGAGAAATTAGTATTCAATCAAGATAAAACTTAAAGTATGATTTTAGCAATCGTCTGAAATATAATTGTAGAGTTCACAAACTGATAATAAAGTTTAAATGCCTCCTGTGTGCTATGCGAGTATACGTGACGTTATGCAGATTGTTATTTGAACTACTACTCAGCCGAAACCCGTGGAGCGCATGACGACAATTCAGGACAAAAAATAATAAAAGCTAAAATAGATCATGTTGGAAACATGATTAGTGATTATTGTTTTATGGCATTTGTTTATTTATTGCAAATTTTGAGGTCTAAGAACTCATCTATGTAAAACTAACAATAAATGCCGTCACATGTTTTTCCAAAGTCCTTCCCTAACTTATTTAGATCAGCTCAAATCGTCGCCGCTCGTTTCGTCGAATGCAACAGAAATCAAAGTATGTGTGAATCATCGCACATGACCATAACATGAATTTGCTTAGAGTTTGTGCTGCGTTGTAGTTACTTTATGATTGGGGTCCAAGTTTGAATTTTGGCTAGGTTTGGCCTGGATGCATAAAATCTTGAAGTTTGCTAAATGATCTAATCTGACAGAAGGTGATTTGCGCGGCGACGCTATAAACTGCACCCACTTTATTAACCAGAAGGATGTCATCCTTATGCCCTACAGGCCGGGGAACAAACAATTGGCTTGCAGCCCAGATCTTCTCGGAAAAGTTATCAAAGGCGACTAAAGAAGGAGGAGTGGTTCTGTGCCGGCTCTCTTGCATGGAATCGGACTGCAAATAGTCCTTGTGATGTGCACAGTCCCTAAAGTACAAAAAAAAAGAAAAAAAAGATGCCATTCTGGAAGAGAAGGTGTGACTAAGTGTTAATGTATCACTGCTTATAATACTTTGGTTTTAATGTAAGAAAATTATTTGTGATGTAAATTTTGTGTCATTTTTACTGCATTTGTTCAAAAGATTCAAAAGAGTTTTGACTATCGTAAATCATTGGCTTTGAGCCGTCCCTTAAAATATTGACAAATCAGTGGCGGCATTTAAAATTGAAAGCGCGCGTCTTGTAAAATAATTAAAATGTTTTGTGTCCAACCTAAAACATGTCTGCAGAGATTGAGATGGAGTTGTCGGGACTTGATAAATCGAAATTCATCGAGATACACAACCCGATGGCGACGAAAGCAGAGTTTAGGGTTAGAATCCCTGTAAAAGAGTTTCCGCAGGTACGTATAGCAAAACCACTAAAATTCTAAAAGTTTATTATTGCAATTTAAGTGAATTTTAAAATCATACTACATTTTAAAATAATTAAAAAATATCTTAAGTTTGTTGAAAATAGTTGGGTAGTAAATGATGGATTAAAAATTGATTCATGTTGCATAATAAAATGTCAAATATTGCATGTAAGATACCATGCATAAAAATTGAACAGTGACATAACTATGAAGTAAAATATGCAGTTTCTCAACACTTCACTGTTCCAACTAGCATCGCTAACATTAGGTCTGCTGGTATCCTTTTGATCTAATAGCGGTCTTCATGTGCACAGATTTATTTAAGATTGATCAAACGTGTGTGAATAATTATAAATTACTATTGCTGAATTTTAAGACATAATATGAATACATGAATGTGCTTCTTTTTTCAAATCATGGTCTGGCCTGGCCTAGTGGTCAATGTGTACACTTGTCTATGTCGGCACTCTAAAGGCGGCCTAAAACGAAGGAGGGGTGATTATCAACTGCAAAAAAAAACAGTTTTCAAACAAAACGTTTAAAAAAATAAATGTACAAGCAGGCATGACGTAAGGAAAAATTAAGCAGAGCGTTAACGTCAACTGCAAAACGACAGTTTTGAAACAAAAATGTTTCTAAAAAGAAATGTGGCAGTCCTGACATATTTAAAGAAAAATGTAGCAGAACGCTTCGCATTTGAAATCTTTAATGCAACACTGTTTCTGACTGTTCTGGTCCATTTTAACCGCTGACCCGAACACAAAATAGAGCGGCTAGGCCTAGATACAAAAAGAGACAACTTTTTCACGAAAAAAATTTACGATAATACACTGTGAAACGCTTTAGAACTTTAAAAAAAAATCTCTGAATCAAATTAAGAAAAATATACCGTGCAATAGTTTACGGTAACATAGCTTACTTTTGTCACTATACACTGCGATGGCCGAGTGCTGATTATTTCAACACGGAATTTAAGATTTAAAAAAAAATAGACTTCAGACTATATTATGAATAGCCTACTAATGAATATCATAATTCATTAGGTATCAGCTGATATTATTCATATTTACATGCAATTAAGCATTAAATACATACACACACATACGTGTGAGATGAAAACTGTCACAAATAAAGTAGGATAAAAAACTTTTATTTTCTCGGCTTCTATGTAACACCGGTTGCAATGTTGATAAAGTGCATTAATTACGGGTATGATTAGTGAAATATGAAAGCTGCTAACTAGTAAGAAAAAAAAACTAAAAATAAAAGCTGAAATATATGCAATTGTTTTGTCAATCTAACAGTTGACGAACCAGCCTTCATACATAGATACACATCCTTCAACAACATAATTTTATATAGAGCTATGATACGGGTTGAACTTTATTTAGTCTATGTCTTGGTTGTATCACTTAAATTAATTGATAGCATTCTCTAGTTTTTCTCAATACATCACAAGTTTTTTTTTCATTTTATCTCTTTCTGCAGCGGGTGTTGGTTGATCTGTGACCTTGCCCTGGGTGTGCGTCGCGCAGGCTAACTTTGTCGGCAAGATCGTCGGGCCAGGAGGGGCGACGATCAGCGGCCTTTCGGAGGAGACCGGGTGTCGTCTAGCCGTCTTTGGGCGCGGGTCCATCCGCGACAAGGCCAAGGTGAGGAGTCCACAAGGTTCCATCTTGAATTTGATTGGACTGTTGATTTTAAGTTTTTTCAGTAAAAAAAATTTAAGCTTCTAGATCATAAGATGTTGTGAAAAACGTAGTCAGTGAAAAGATAATTCCCATTACATATCTTTCATGACTAATTTAGAAGTGGTTTTTGGTGTAGAAGGACCATGTGTAATAACAGACTACTGCAGTTCGGTTGAGTGCCTCGGGTCAAGCAGAGTATCGCTCCCCCTTCTTCAGTAGCCTTTTATGACTTGCCCGGGAAGCTCTGGGCTGCAAACCAGACTTATTTAGAAACGCAAACGTTGGTTTAATTGGATGTGTGAACGTCCCATTGCATGCACACGTTTGAGGATGTGTGGGTATTTGTCGGTGGATTCGTCAACATTCTGTGCGTGGATGTGTGGTCGTTGTCTAGAGTGTCCCTGTGCGCGTGGATGTGTGTTTGTATGTCTGAGTGCCCCTGTGTCCGCAGGAGGAAGAGCTGCGCAAGCAGGGCGGCAAGTACGCTCACCTCCACACCGACCTCCACCTGTTTGTGGAGGCGAGCGGCACGCCCGTCACCCACTGCTACCAGAAGCTCGCCCACGCGCTCACCGTCATCCAGCCAATCCTCGTCGCTGTAAGTTTTTGACAAAACGTCATTTAGCCAATCATGGTCGCTGATAGTTCTTGACCTTACCGTCCTCCAGCCAATCCTGGTCGCTGTAAGTTTTTGACCCCACCGTTTTCCAGCCAATGCTGGTTGCTGTAAGTTCTTGACACTACGTCATTTAACCAATCATGGTTGTTGTTAGTTCTTACATCATCGTCATTCAGCCTATCCTGGTCGCTGTACGTTCTCAGCTCTCCCGCTCGTATGCGCCGGGCAAAGCTTCCGTTATATTGGCGTCTACGATGCTTCAAAATTTCACTCTGACGTAAAGAAAAGTCATGCGGTACCCCCGGCTTCTTGGGACGCCTAAAAATCTTACTCTCTGCGTGTCCTGATGCTGGATTTCAAGTCTGCTGTGCTATGTTTTTCTTGCTTATTGCTGCGATGGCTTTGAGGCCAAATATCCATAGGCGACATATACTCATTAGTTTAGCTGTGTTGCAGGGCATCGAGGAGCAGCCGACGGGCAACGGAGGTCGCGATGGGGGCTTTGGAGGACGCGGCGGGGGTATGCAGAGGGGAGTGCGTGGTGGTGGCATGCGCGGGGGGCGTGGCATGAGCCGCGGGGGACCAATGGGAGGCAGGGGGGGTGGAGGGGCCGGGGGGCTGACCGGGGCCCCTGGTGGTGGGTTTTCAGGGGGGATGCGTGGTGGGCCACGCGGGGGTGGGGGTATGTCTCGTGGGGGGATGAGGGGAGCAGGAAGGGGGGAGATGCGTGGGGGAGGGCGAGGGGGGGCCCCCCGTGGGGGAAGTTCGGGCCTGGGAGGGTTTGGGAGAGGGGGTATGGGAAGGGGAGGCGGATTAGAGGGAGCTCGAGGCCGTAGCGCTCCATCCCTGTTTGCGACCAGTGGCAGTCCTCCCTCTAGGTTTGTATCTTTCTCTGTATTTTGCACCTCTTAGAGAATCCTTTGTACCATCTGGATTTTTTATGTACTATAAATTCTCTCTGGTCATTGTTCATTTTTCTTGCTTTATATTTCACTATAATTTTTGAAAATGACAGCATTATAAATTTTTTTAGATCTTTTACATAATGGCTATCAAAAAGTAAGATGTAGTAGGATGTAAGATGGGGAATTGGGATCAAACAGATGTCAAACTATGTCAATATGATTATATTGTTGTTTATTGACATGAATGCATTTGCACAACATCGTCGTGTGCTTCGTGCAATGCCTGGATTCAAATATTTCTCTTGTTTCATTAATTTCATCCTTTCAGATGGCAGTCACTGTTCTTGTTACTTTTTCTGTCTCGTGTCATCGTTACTCGTGGCATCAATTAATTGCTCGACAGTGATTCAGTTTCCCTAATGATGTGATCATAATAATGTCATTGTGATAGTTGAATGCTTTTAGTGCTAGTGGCATTGTGCGATTAGGACGGCTGGTCACGCTGCCAAGATGGCGCAGTGCTTTATTTTAAAGAAAAGAGATTAAAGAATGAAGTTTTAACTTTGATAGATACATAAAATGATTCGTTGTCGTAGGGGTGGGAGGGGCGGAGCCGGAAGGGGGGGTGCAGGGGCAGGTGCTGCAGGTGCTGCGGGGTGGGGTGTCCCCACAAACAGACAGGCTGCTGGGGCCATGGGGGCAGGGGGTGACGGCTATGGAGGAGCGTATGATTACGTAAGCGCTACTTGTGTGCTATCCGTGCGATCTCAAGTTTGGGCTAGATCACTGAATGTAAAGAACGATAGAAATGATCTAAGTTGCTTTGTAATTTTATTGTTGCAAATTGACTATTGCTTATAATTTTTTAGTAAGAGCGGTGTTAGTTTTTGTATGCAATTAGTGCTATCTGTAGTTTTGTGCCTTGCTTTCTGTTTTCTGTATAGATTTTCTGAATCTACAGTCCATATTTCGAATTCCATTTCTGTCTTGTGATTTTTGCTTCTGTATTCTTAATAGGGATTTTTTATTTAGTAGCTGTAGTCTCGTGCAGTGTGACTGCTATTTTCGGCCAGTATATCTGTCCGCTACTTATCACTTCATACCAGTTGTACATATACATCATTTATCACGTCATACACTGTATGCTGTGTTTTTTGCAGTGCTGATGATTTGACTTCTTGTACTATGAAGAGTGTGTTGACTGCTGTGGAGTGAGCTGTAGCATTGAGTCTCCAGTGAACGATGTCGTTTGTTTGCCCAGGAGTCGACCTCGGCCGAGTATGGAGAGGCGGGCTACGGGGGGGCAGGAGCAGGAGCGGGGGAGGACATGGGCTATGTCGATTCATCTGGATACGCTGCAGCCCCTGACAGCAAGTGAGTCAATCTGTAATCTGTGTCATCTTCAACTTGTGTCCAGCACTGTATCTTTTAGCATTTAGTATTGGCTCTCTCTTTAACAATATGTTTTGAGAGCAATTTTTAGACCATACCTATTTGCTTGGATTTTTTGGGATGTCCATTTAGCAAAATGTACTTACTGCACGAATTTCTCCTATGTAATGCAGTGTCTCTCAGAGTGTGGTACTCTAGAAATCTGCGAGTGGCTGTGCAGCCACACAGTGCACTGTGCGGCCACATAGTGCACTGTGCGGACACACAATGAAGGCCCGTCAATTTTAGTACAATGGAAGGGACTAAGGTACGTAAGGAGAACTATGAATGTATTGTGAGGTTAATAGTGTTAGCTAATGGGTGTCGCTGCCATACTAGTCTGTTCTCCATCAAGTCTACAAATTTCTAGCCAGTATTCATTGCAGGAACTAATCCGAGCATTTGCTTTGAACACTAATTTTACTAGCATATAGAATAGTGTTTGCACATGCTTATATTTGTTGACAGGTGTCCACCGAAACAAACGTTAATACTACCGATATAGATTCCAATTCCTGTTGCTCTCTCCTCTAGTGATTACTTTCTTGCCCACAGGAGCGAGTGGTCTGTTGTGATGTTTGGTCGTACGGTGTTAATTACGTCTGATTTTGCACGTGCAGTGAGGCAGGCTATGGCTACGAGTACGGGGGTCAGGCCGGAGAGGCTGCGACTCCGGCATACGAAACTGGATACGGGGGTTAGTCTTTCATTGATTGATATGCATATCACTGAGGCTAGCAACGATGTTGATGTTAAAAAGTGGTTCTTTTTATTATTTATTGTCATATTGTCACCACATACGATAAATTTATTAGGTGATATTTTTGAAATAATTTGTAATGTAGTGATCAACAGGCTATACTTTTTCTTTAAATATGATAATGATAATTGATTTTCAACTGCTGCACAATTTCTAAGATGTCAGAAATTAATAGTTTTGCATAAACTATATTTTACTTGCAAGTTTTTACTGAATTGCCATAAATATTTTGAAATCCTTTGAAATTAACACTGTCAATTTAGCATATAAATTTTTTTTACAGTTCAAGCAACACTAGTTTTCATTTAACAAAATTTCTTTCCATGTGAAGATATTCACGTCAAGGTTCTGTGTGATAGGGTGGGGCGCGGAGGGGGGTGCGGAGATGGGCGTGTATGGCAAGGTGCCCCCGGCAAGAACTAGCGCCGGCGCCTACCGTCAGCGACCGTACTGACCTCCCCACCTTGACCCCTGAACGGACTGATCGTCTAGACTCTAGACAGTGTTACGAACAAGTGAACATTTGTGGGCGCTTGCGTCGCGAGGCCCTGCATGTGCTCATCAGACAGTTTTAGAGATGTGATTCTTTTTGAGCGCAAGTTGTCATGCCTCATCTGCTGATCACCAAGATGGTCAATAAATATTTTGCAGTTGGCAAAAGTTAGGATCCTTTGTTCTGAAAAGTTGATTGCGGTTCTATCGAGATCAACAGCTCAAAAAATTGAGCAACATATATTTCAGTGCAGAAGGGGCCGCTGATCGGATTTTTTTGACAAAAAAATGAAAAAAACTAAGTACACAGAGAAAAGCAATTTTATTGACCAATTTTTGGGGGAATCCAGAACAGACACTGATCGTGCATGTCACAATTTGCATGTGTCAGGACTTGTATCGAGAAAGTCAATACGAAGCGTTCGTTTTGACTTGATGATGTGGAATGACTGCACGATCTGCTTAGCAAGGGCTGCAAGCAAGACCGTAGTTTTACGGACAATAATTTGCGCGCGGTTCTTTTTTATTTTTTATTTGTTTGGGCCTCACGTGTTTGGGCCTCACGTGTTTGGGCCTGGTGTGAGATCTTGCATGCAGTTTTGTAAAGAATATGTCACAGCACGCGAATGTTGCTTCTGATTGTAGTGATTGCTTTGTTAAGTGTAAGTTGTTTAGATATGCTTGCTATGAATTGGAAGTCGATGTGTATTGACCGCGGTTTGTACTACCTGGCAAAGTTTGTGCACAGATTTTTGACCGGAGATTAGATTTTGTTTCGATGAATCGTAGTATAGAGACATATAAAAAATGTATCACATACTGTCTTTGTACTACAGAGTCTCGCAGGGGTGGCGTATACACGTATAGGGTGATAGAAAGGTGGCGTGTTCACGATTTGTAGCTGTTGCACAAACGTTGTTTTTGTAAATCTTCAGAACTATCTTTTACTTCAGGGCGTAAGAGTTGAGGCGAGGCGCTTCCATGATTTTAAATAACACAGACTTTATTATTATAATATATTCAGTTGCTGATTATGCTAATTATTCATTCCACAAAAGATTATCCTGACCGCAAATGCCATGGTTAACGCCAGAGTCTTTATATTATTAAAGACTTTGTGAGTGTCGAAGTGCTCCAAGCGTTATAGGTTTTAAAATCATCAAGAGAAAAGACATAATTTAAGGTGTTATAATTTTGATGAGAAATAATGTTTACATCAAGTTATTAACGTTGTTCGATCACTTCAGGATCATTTTAGCTCACTTTTGTTGACCAAATAAATTCGTATCTAGGTAAAAATTGAGTGCAGTGCACAATATAATTAAGTTGTCAATGTATTCTTGATACGGATTGCTCTTTCCTTTGATTTCTTGTATGGGTCTGAAGGCATTTTATTCTTCATCGTTTCATTTTTTAACATTTGTACTTGATTGAATTCGATACTTTAACATTCTAATCGGCTTGCGTAGTGCGTATAGTGAGCCTTTTGGATTACAGAATATAAAATGTGAACAGACTGATAATGGATAAAACTTGCTTGTCTCGACAAATTTTTTTAATTGTTGTTACTGTTCTGTAGTGTTGTCAGCAAATATAGCCTAATTGTGTTATCTATAATGTTATCCAGGTCGCAGGTTCTCAAATGGCAGCCCGAGGGTAGAAAGTGACCCACCGGCCTTTTTTGAGTGTCTCGCGGATAATATCCGCTTGACTGCTTGAAACCAGTGAAGCATTGTAGGCTCCTATTTTTGTGAATCACTGATCTATTGTCTATTTCATAAAATGTAACGATCTCAACAGTTTTTTGTCTTTAAATAATACTTACGATAATTATTTATAATAAAAAGACCTACTTACATGTAGTTAACAAGCTTGGAAGACGTGAAAATTGGCTTACATAAAACAGCGGTTTCCAGTGTATTTTAAGGGCTGATTTTTCCAACACGGATTAATTGGTGGTTTAAGATTTAACCTATGCAAAATGGTTCGTTAAATCCTGAACCACCATTAAATCCGTGTTGGAAAAACCAGCCCTAAATGATGGCATCAGCAGCTGCTGCAATCTGTAACCCTTGAGGAAACCGCAGCTAGATGGCGGCTTTAGGCTATTGAATGGGCTAGAGGTTTCGGCCAGGATGGGCTAGACTTTGTATGCTTTCGCCCTTCTCAGCTGCGCCAAACTAACCCCTGCAGGTCGGGGAACAAAGAATTGATTTGCATCCCAGAGCTCTCCGGGCGAGTCGTAAAATACAACCTGAGAGGGGGGAGCGGTTCTGTGCTTAGTGAAGCCGAGGCACAGAACCGGACTGCAATAATCTTCATTACTAACTTACTATACACGGTCCTTAAACTCGCAGGGGAAGAAAAAGAAGAAGAAGCTGCGCCAATCGGCGCTTGCACTAGTAAAATCTATGGTAAAATCTCAATGGGTAAAATCATTGAGAAAATTTAGTTGCAGGAAAAAAAACTGGTTCAAAAGAGAAAGAGAAGAGTGCTGCCCTTAGATAAAATCATTTTAAATTTTGAAACGCAATAAAAATAAAGAAAATAAATTATTGTATTCTTCAGAAAATTATTCAACTAGTTTTAGTGGAGATTAATATCTTGTTTCAATTCAAAGGCACCAGGCCATTGATTAGGGTAAGTCTGCTTGCTGTGGAAGCTAGCAAAAGAAAACATACAGATTATTTATGGTATTTATTTGTTATTTTCACCGAATACTCGAAGTTGACCTAGGTATGCAAACCCGTACAGGTCTACGGTGTATAAGTTCCAAGCATAAATATTCAAATGAAACCTCTTTACACACACCTTACATTTTTCATCAAGTTTACCGGACCGCATTGTGGGCTATATATTAGATTATTTGTTAAATTTTGATGCCTGCTAAAAATGTACCCCGTGGTTTAATTTTGACTACATTGCAGCTTGCCGGTTAACCAGGAGGTAGAATCAAGATGTCGAGTAGAAGTGGGTTTGGTTCGTATGACAGCACGCCCAGCTACAGCTCATATCACTCGGCCGCACCCCCTGGAGCCCGTGAGCAGAGGGAGGGGGGGGATGGGGTAGATATAGGCGTATTAGAATTGATTAGGTTAGAGTTTGAAAGTGACCATGATTATGAGTTTATGGCAGCAGTAAGAGGAAATCTAGACTAATTACACAAATTTATTGTTGTGCAATGTGCATCAAAAATGATAAAAAATTAAGGAGCAAAAATTATCTAAATTTTATGTTTGTATGCATGAACATGGAGTACGGCGGGGCCGTATTCTTTAGTTAAAAATGAATCACTATGGACTATTTTATTAACCAATCATATTCCTTGATTAATAAGAAATGACTCCTGCGCAATTGTTTTTATAACCTACTAGAATAGAGCCCGTACATTCGTACGGGACTCTAGCAGTTTTTATTTCGTATTGTTATCAGCATACACAGTAGATGTCGTATATACTACTGTGTATATTATATATATATATATACAAGGTGCGTAAAAAAAAAAAAACCCCTTGCAGATTCGCGATAACTCGGTCAAAAGTGAATATATTTCCTTGAAATTTTCAGGGATTGCAGCTAAGATAATTTGACACAAGTTCTGAAAATTTCACT
>JAQIWG010000845.1:0-28766 GCA_034695025.1 Chamaedrilus cognettii
AGGCAACAATTTAAGTTTCATTGCAATTTCAGAATTATTAGACATGATTTTTTTTTTTGAAAATGTTGAGTGGTGAATATGACTAATGAGCCCCCTGGTCAATTTAAATTTTGAAGTTTTTTGTCGTTGTGAATGTTACAGTATATCTAGTAGGGGAAATGTCAATTTAAGTCCATGTAGGGCGATTACGAATTGTCCAAAAACTTCATTTTGTAATAATAATTGTGCTTTAGGCTGCGAGCAAGAATTCTCTTTGTGATGCTGGAATCCAGAATCTGATGTGATCGGTTCATTTTATTGCAGAAATCGATATCTAGGCCATGCCCTATAGAAGATGTGAGCATGAATGATATGTAGTTATTATGAGCCTAAGCTTGGGTTATAGTGTAGCCACCGTTAACTATTACTGAGCACCTCTACTTTTCTAGGATATTATACATTCTGGAAAACTTTCCACCGTTAGTCCACATTGTAGGTCAATTAAGTTGTGCAGAATTCTGCTATTTTCTGCATTCTACTAGGGGCCTATGTTAGCAAGTAGTATGTTAGTAGTGGCACATGGGCCCCCATGTATCATTAAAGAGAATTTTTATCTTTTGTAACACCTTTATCACATATTTTATGAAAATCTAGTTTTAAATTGAAAACTATTTAGTGAAAATGTTTCATTGGCATTACGGCGTTGACCCCCCCCCCCTTGACTTCAGAATTATCAGTCACCAATTGTCAATTTTAAGCGCATAAAGTTTGGCCGTATATTAATCGTATTCTTTGTCGCGTAGAGTACCTGACACGGTGTATTTAAAGTCAAAGTAGTTTTTCATCTGTGCCTGCCAGCCAACTGACATTCCAACTGACATTTTGTACATGATAATTATTTTTGGACTGAGACATTTAGAATTCGACTCTTTGATGACAAAGGTATGTGGGCAGGCGTGTAGTAAAACACATTCCAAACCCTCGTTGAGTTTCGTTCAAGTACTGGGTCCCTTTCTCCCACTCCTAGATCTAATATCTGTCACTCGAGTGGCGGCGCCATCGTGCGTCATCCCACAACATCACCGGGGCCCTCGGGGCTTCCGCTTCGCTCTCTCATTGTCTCAGAGTGCTCAGTCGAATGACAAGCGGGCGTAATTAGAGATGTGTCTAATGACTTCGTCCATCTGACCAGAGGTGGCTATTTATTCTGGCTGATTCATCGCCAGATCTAGGTGATTGTCTTAGCAGAGTGAGGCTCTCTAAACCCACGCGCGCCACCCACAGCACCGTTGCAATCTTAATATCTCACTCACTGAATAATGATCAAGGGGTTATTCTACCGTTGCGGCTAGAAGCGCCGTTAGAGGCGCAGCAAGCGCCGCTAGAAGCGCAGCATAAAATGATGCTTAGCACTAGGGTAGGGATATGGCAAAATGTTGTTTTTTGCATATTTTCAAGGGTTTGGCTTAGGGTTGGGATTCGGTAAGGGTTAGGATTAATATTTAGTTTAGGGTGTGGGTTTGGAGTTAAAGTTGGGGTTGGGATTAAAATAAATCGTTTTACAGAATTCTAACGGTGAGTTTATTGTATTAAATCAATGCGGAAACGCATGCTACAGATTCAGTATGACACCTAAAGATGGACCATGTATGGACGAAGAAGGGTTAGGGTGACGTTAATGTCGGTAAGAATTAGAGTTTGGTTTAAGCTTTGCTTATAATATTCATCCTAGATACATCCTAAATACAAATATAAATGTGTTCTATTAATTACTCATACCTCTGCCCATGCTGAAGTCCAAGGTGGCTCGCGTGCTGGGTTAACGCTGCCTGGCTGAGTCATGCATTTATATTGACTGCGTGGGCGGACTAATTTATCCTAGATGCCGAGGTACAGTGTGCACTGATTGATACTTGAGGCTGCCTCAGGGGCCACACAGTTGCCTTGATGTGTGATTTGTCATTTGTGCACTGTTACATAGTATTGCACCGATGCCTGAAAAGCACCTGACATTCTGGGATACTTGTGGGCCATGCAGAACGTGTTTGAATGTGAGTGGAATGTGGATAGTTGAGATGACATTGTTTATCAGGCACTCACCACGAAGAGACCATGATGGTTTTTGCCATGATAGTTTGAGGGCTAGGAATCACAATAAGTGTTTCACTGACAGTGTTAATTACTGCGTGAAACTTTTTTGTAATTGTTTTTTGTATTTGTGTGTGCACGTTTGTTGTCGCATCTTCTGTCATTCATGAAGTAAATCATAGCAAGAAAGAAATCTAAGGAATCATGACATAATCAATAAGTGAGCTCTTTAAAACCGTAAATGGAGGCTGACTGTCTGATTCATAGTGAAAATGTACGGTAACTTTATAAATTAATGTACTTCAATTGTACAGTATTCCGGTAAAGTGATTGGCTTGCTCTTATTGCAACGATTGAGGCCTGTGATTGGCCAGCAGTGCAATGATTGAGGCCTGTAATTGGCCAGCAGTGAAAAGATTGAGGCCTGTGATTGGCCAGCGGTGCAAAGATTGAGGCCTGTGATTGGCCAGTGGTGCAAAGATTGAGGCCTGTGATTGGCCAGTGGTGCAAAGATTGAAGCCTGTGATTGGCCAGCGGTGCAAGGATTGAGGCATGTGATTGACCAGCAATGCAAATATTGAGGCCTGTGATTGGCTAACAGTGCAACTATTGAAGCCTCTGATAGAAGAGACCTGTGATTGGCCGGTGGTGCAAGGATTGAGGCGTGTGATTGGTTGGAGTGCAGATGATAGACTTGCGGTGGGGCCTGAGGGAGGAGTCGCAGGACGATCACACGATCATCGAGTTCTGCATCAGGGAGATCGAGCACTGCCTGAAGACGAGCGTCGGACCGAGCTTTGTGGTAGGACGTGCTGACCTCGTCCACTCCTCACTACCCTGTCCACTTCTCACTAAATGTGTAGCCTGTAGACTGTAGTTGTTGAATTGAGTTTTGGGCTCACGGAAGAATATAAGTTTTTGGGTTAAATAGTTCCAGTACAATTTTATAGTTTTAAGTTGTTTTTTTTGTTTTTTGGGGGGGTGGGGAATAATAATCTAATAAGCAACTAATAATCTATAAGGTATATGTATTTTGAATTTAAATTGGTATGACAGCGCAGCAGTTCGCAGAGTTTGACAATTGTCCTTGGAGTGATTTAGGGCTCTAGAGCGTGTGGCAGACACAGTGAAGAGAAGCGTCAAGTGTGAGTGCAGTCATAATTAAGTTGCTTGAAAGAAAGAATGTTGACCAATCAGGACGCAACAAATTACTCCATCTGAGATCAACTTGATTGGAATACCAATATTGACAGTTCAAAGGGCTGGTGATTGAGTTTGGTAGTTGTTTGATGATTCTGGATCACGGTAGGCTTAATGTTCAAAGTGGTCGTGTCGATTCGGTATCATTACCTTGAGGTACTGTATCATTACTTTGAGATATGTGTTCGTTATGCAAGTACTACAAGGTCGATGTTATCGACAAAGTGTGACCTCTATATTTGAAAGTCCACCTCTCTACCAGCTGACAGACAGCTGGTAGAGAGGTGGATGAGTGTAGGCTTTAAGTACAGTAGTACACTACGTACGCTGCTTACGCTTCTCAAGAATAGCTGTACATTGTATGGTATATTTGTACACATAGCTCTGAAGGGAATGGAGCCCAAAGTATTTATAACTTAAAGTGCATAATGGCACGAAAATGAGTTACAAGAATAGCATAAATTGTTATTATTACGAAGCATTGATGTAAAGAATTACCTCGATAAAGGACTGCTGTTGACACGAAGCATGTAAGATTTATTTACTCATGCGAATAAGTCAGTATAATTTGGCGAACAAATTGATGCGCTGTCGTGCGCCATTGCATTCTGCTTCATTTTGTTTGACACAAACAACAAAGCATGGTACAACTCTGTCGCAGGCCCTGCTGGGACAGAAGTACGGGTATCGCGCGTTCCCCTCGACCATCTCGGCGTCCATCTTTGAGATGGTGCGCGAGGAGCTGCTGCGCCACGGCAAGGACGTGACGCTCATCGGGACCTGGTACAAGAAGGACTCAAACGTCATCCCCTCCGTCTACACCCTCCAGCCCATCAGCACCATCATCCCAGACTACACCAACAAGGTCTGCAATGATCTACATAATATAGGTCCCCGCCTTATATTGATCCCTGTCTAATATAGAATTTCATCTAATGTAGGTCCCCGCCTAATTTTTCTATCATTTAGGACTCCGAGGACGTCCAGGGGCCTCATTAGGAAGCGATTTTATGAAAATCTTAGTCTTCAGATTGTCTTAAGAGAATCGTAGGAAATCATATCTTTTTATTGAAAACTCCACGCGGTCGCGCTCACCGAATGATGACATCACAGCGGTTGGCATGGACTTGTTTAAAATTTGATTTAGGATAAAAAAAATTAAATCTTAAGAAACGTACGCAAATGAGGCCCCAGGGTTGTATATCGAAACAGACTTTAAACTCATTATTATTGTTATTATGTACTGGCTCATACCGAGGTTGATTTTTTCTTCCTGGGGGTGGTTGCTGATTTAGCTTCGCCCAGTGAAATCGTTGTACGCTAATGGCTAACGCTATCGGCTAAACCGTAAAGTAGGACTAGAGCCGTAGAAAAATTATGTAGCTAGTGAAAAGTTATTGGGACCCGATAAAATTGTTTCTTCTATTAATAATCTTATCATCAGCTTTTTTTGTGTAATTATTATTCTTTCAATTTTTGTATAGTTCTTGATGATTAAAAGACACCTGAGTTTTCGACGCCACCAACCACCCAACCACGTAGCAAAGTGATGGTGTATGTTTAGTGTGTTGTGTCCGAATGATAATAAATTGATGCCAGTTCTCTTCGGCTGACTCTCTCAATGGTTTTTATCTGTTTCCCTTGACCGCCAAACCCATAACATTCTGATAACTGATCGTTGAAGTAGGTGTAGACTACTGTATTGAATTTTATCCCAATGATTTGAGCTTAGGACCTGTGTCCACTTGGTCAAGCCGATAAGTGGCCATGCCTTTGGGATTCATTTCTTGCTCTGTCAGATAGCTTAGAGTTTATCTCTTTGACGCGTAGAGCTGAGTTGCTGGGTTCTCGGTTCTGACATAATATGATTAATTGATAGGCGATGTGTGTTTCTGTGGTTGGCCAGCCTAGTCGGTAAACACTTCAGAGCTCAGAGATCTTGTGTGCAGACTTAATGTTCCGCTAACTGCTATGATGCAATACAATGTTGAGGTTTTGAAAATACTGATACTCTAACAAACATATGGACGATAACAAACACATCAACAGTAACCTCAGTTTGTTTTAATTGCATTACACTGCATTTATAGGACTAAAAGTCTTACTGGATAATTATATTTTCTTTTAGTTTAAGCCGCTTGGATAATTTTGTACGTTTCATGTTTTGCACCGAACAGTTTTATTGAGCAAGTGGCGGTGCCTTGAACGTATTGAATTATTTTTGATTTGTGTAATAGAACGAAAAGAAAGTATTTCATACTATTTAAATGTAGCGAATGTAGCGCGGTGTTAATTACCAGTAGGCTACTGAGTGTCCATTTCTGGACCGCTAGGACAGAAATTCAGGAACTTGGTCTGTGTGGGACCGGGTGTTTGTAATTGCTTGGTGAGTTAAAAGAGGTTTTTCATGGGCCACCCTGCAGTTGTGTGTTGTGGCGCTAGTGAGGACAACGAAGAGCAAGGCTTCGTAGGATCGGCTTAGTGAGAGAGTGTGTTTGTAATTACAACGTTTTTAACTAATTACATGGTGATCCAAAAAAAAGTTTTTCATAGTTGTGTGATGTGGCGCTAGGACAATGGGGAGCGGCGCGCACGCGCTCAGGCCGAGTGGGACAGGGTGTTCCAAGAACTGCAACACATCTTGCGCCTCGGCGTGATGTTCTGCTGGGAGCAGAGCAAGCTGACACAGCAGAACAAGGACCTCTTCTTCATCTCAGGTCTCTCTACGTGTCCTTCATCTAGACATGTATTTGTGCCTTACAAATATTTGTTCCAAATATCTCCTGTTTTTGTATGTATTTTTAAGCTTGATGTTACATCTGATGTGCATCACGGTATCAGAAAAATATTAAGTTGATATTTGTATTGATATTTATTTAGTTGACTCTTGGGCCCTGACTGATCTGTGGACTCCGCATGCTATCCCTTTTGACTGTGCAGTATGCAATAGACCGAGGCATTATCCAGAATCCCTACAGACTGGGATAAAAAGTGAATAGATCTGCAGCCCAGAGCTCGAGACGTAAAAGGCGACTAAAGAACCGGGAGGTATCATTGGACTAGTAATCTTTATAATAATAACACATGATCCCTGAACATGAAAAAGCACTAACCCCCAGCGCGACCTGCACCTCTATCTCACACAACTCAAACCTTGGTTAGGGCCATAACTAGGTTCGTGGTTAGGTTCGTGGCTGACATAGGCCTGCCATGCTGTACTGCTGTGCAGTGACGGAGTATAAAATAGACCGAGGTATGATCCTGACCTGTGTCTCACACTATACAGACCTCGGTTAGGTTCTTGGTTAGGTTCTTGGCTGACCTGCCCCTCATGCCGTGCTGTGCAGTGACGGAGTATGAAATAGACCGAGGTATGATTCAGACGGCCGACCCTCTCAACACAAGTCTCTGCTTCACGCGCTCCATCACAAACCTCGAGGAGCTGATACACTGCAAGCGAGCCGCCAAGTTCATCGACCTTGTCACAGGTGTGGCGATACGACTGAGTGTAGCGATGCCGTCTAATGTAGCGATACGATCGAGTGTAGCGATACGACTCTACAGTTGTTACCATTGGTCATTTGTTGTCTAGTGTAGTTGCTGTCCTTGTCAGCAGTGCTGTGAGAAAATATTGAGCAGACATTGGACACATGGTGAAATGTAAGTTATGAATGATTTTGACTGTCGGAATAGTTTCTTGATAATTTGATGACTCGTTTCTTTCATGGCATATCTCTACTGCATTTCTAAGTTTTAGTGTCTTAAGTCATTGCTGTGCTATACAACATTGACCTATTCCCTTGAGATCTATTATTCAACGCAATTTTTAGATTTTGAGACTGGCAGGCTTTGCATTGTAGTACCGTGGTTTGTGATATACTCGCAGCGTATTGCCTGAATTGCATATTGTTTTATATTTAGCGTATACGTATGACTTTACTCTTTGTTGTTTTTATCTTGTAGTATATTTTGTTAGGAATTTTGCTGAAAATATTGATTACTAGTAGAACTTGGCAAACAAACTTGAATGCGTTTCTGTCGCCAGACAAGGGCTCTGGTCAGCCGATGATCGACCGCGACGCGCAGCAGATGCTGCATGTCTTGCGCAACGACAAGATTCCCGCCGTGCTCGCCAGAGACCACGCCTACCCCACCTCTGACCCCACCTTCCTCTCTGTCAATCACGTCGGGCCCCGTGGCCCGCCTCGCTACATGCACCAGCAGTCCTCTGGCGGTCTTTTTGCGTCCGGTCCCTCCGGTCATGCTCCGCTGGCGAGGAGTCACGCGTCGCTGGGCTCAAGTCACGCGCAGTCGCAGAACGTCAAGCACTTTGACGTGACATGGGTGAATCCTGATGAGGTTAATCCCAACGAGAACTCGGCGTATCTGGCAGAGGTACTGTCTTCACTACCAAGTGTTTGTTATAGGGTATACGTAACACGCTAGTGTTGAGTGTGTTTATACTTTCTGTGGACGTTGTACATTGAATAATATTGTGTGTTCTAAGAAGCAAAATGTGTCAAGTCGTTCAGAATATGATGGACACATGTAAAGTGTAGCGGATAGCTTTGTGTAGTAGATGAAAATAGTTTATGCAATATTTATTAGCAAAAAATGAGCTTTTTTATTCTACTCGTTGCCTAGTATATATCTGTTGTTGGAACTAGCAAGCTAAGCAAGAGCTAGGAACAGCTGTTGCCTGGCTGTTGCTTAGCTGTAATAGTGGTATTCTTTATAATGGAGTTATTGTTCTATTTACCTACATGGCATTCATCCCGTAGCTGCTAGCTGCATCAAGATAAATATATTCGTGATTACACGTTATAAGATGTTCTAACTGTAAGCTGGAGACTGTGTATTTGTCGCGGTGTGTGAGCGATGCAGTTCTGCAAGTCGTTTGAGGCACGTATCTGCGCTCTGATTGGTCACTGTGTGTGTGCGGTTCAGTTCTGCAAGTCGTTTGAGGAGCGTATCTGCGCTCTAATTGGTCGCTGTGTCGACAGTCTGCGCTCCATGTCACGCAGCACACAGGTGTCAGAGATTCACCAGCACCTCAGCATGTGTCACACACGCAGCGCACTCTTTAGAGGCAAGATCTCCTCACTGCATTTTAAAATGTAAATTTTATCATGGTAATGCACACTACACTACATTTCAGATATTATATGCGCAATTTATAAGAGACAATATCAAAGAGAAGGAGATATACTTTCTGAAAGGTCTGCGCCTGTGACTGGCATCTGTTTATACCTGCAGTTGACCAGACCACAAATATCAAAAATGGTATTCATAATTTTAAAATAATCGTCTTGCCTGGCGGAGAGATATTGCTGCTGCTGCGACTACACTGTTACTACACTGCTATCACTACTGCTACTACAACATCACTACTGCTGCTAGAATATCACTAGTACTGCTGTTTGAATGCTACTATTCTACTCTTGCTCCCAGGTCGGGAGGACATCCTGGAGCGGGTCCGGACCTACCTAACCCGCCCAGCCGAGCACCCCCTCGTCCTCCACGGTCTCTCCGGCAGCGGCAAGACCTCCGTGCTCGCCAAGTGCGCCAGCGTCATTCGCACCTGGGTCGCAGAGGCCGCCGCGGCAAGGGGAGCCGGCACAGGGGGCAGCGGGGGTGAGGGGGAGTGTTCCACCCCCTCGATGGGCTCCACCAACTCCGTGTTTAGCGTGGGGGACGCGGGGGAAAGCCCCGTCAGTCCGAGCGCGGGGATGCCAGCACTGATCATCAGATTTCTGGGTACGCGTGTGTTGCACCTCAACGATCCATATTGAGTACAGTGGAGGCTTTAATTTGTGGTTGCGTTTGATCGGTGGTAGTATTAGGGACTTCTTTATTGTGCTACTGGATGTTTGCTATGTATCCTATTTGCTGCGTATGCAGTACTTTCCTGTGCAGCAGTTTTTGCTATTTAGGGGCTACTTCCTCTTGCTGCAGGATACGCGTATGTGCTGTGTAGGGTCTGCTTTTTTTTACTGCGTGGCTTGTTCGTTTGCTGTAGAGGGACTACTTTCAGTTACCGCAGGCAAGATATGTCAGTTTGCTGTGGGGTCTAAGTGCTTTCTTTAGCTGCAAGATGTGCCTGTTTGCTGCTTGAGGTCTATATTCTTGTACTGCAAGATATGCTGTTTGCTGTTAAAGTCTATTTTCTTGTGCTGCAGAATACGCCTCTTTTGCTGTGCAGGGACTACTTCCCTATGCTGCAGTATACGCTTGGTTCTCGGCAGCATCTGCTGGCACATTGCCTCATTGCGGGGCGAGAATACGTTTGACATCCCCGGCGACTACCCAAGCCTCGTCCAGTACTTCCATGCAATACTGCAGGTAGGGGCGCCTGTCACTCCCTCATGAAAAGCTGCAGCTAATGAAAGCGTGTTTTAACAAATATGTCACAAGTGCGCGTATTAGACAACGTTTCACAAATGCAAGTATTAGGCAGTATAAATAGACCTGTGCTGGAAAATGTGTCTGAATTTTGATTATTAAGCATGGAGAATGCAAGAGATATAAACAACTGAGCACATTATGTTCATAATGTTTGCTTTGCAATTGAATAAAAGATATAGCGAAATATTAAAAGAAGGTCCTTTTTATAATATTTTTAGAGCAGTAAAAAACTTTATAGAAAATTGAGAAATAATAGGTAGACGCTGTAGCCTGTACACAGTCAAACCATGCTAGTGTTTACTCTCACTGTCATTGCACACATGTTGTGTTAATTATTGTACGCTTTGTGTTTGAATATAGGATATCTATAGCGAAATATGAGAAACAGGATATTAACCTTCTTCGTGATATTTTGATTTATTAAAAAACGTGATGGAATATTGAGAAATGGTGAGTAGACGCAGTAGCCTAGACACAATCAAACGAGACCAGTGCCCACCCAGACCATTGCACTGCGTGTCGTTCGTCGTGCAGAAGACAACTGCGCAGCAGCCCTTAGTGCTGATCCTCGACTCGCTCGACCAGCTGTCGCCCGCCCACCGCGCTCACAACCTGTCGTGGCTGCCTCGCGCCCTCCCCGCCCACGTCCACATCCTCCTCTCGACGCTCCCCTACGAGTACGACCTGCTCGACACGCTCGGCGTGCTCATTCAGAACCAGGACAACTTTGTGAAGGTGACGTCACTCGGCCAGCAGCTCAGCATCGAGCTCGTCAAGGTGGGGGAGCAGGGGGTGTAGTGAGAGAAATGCTTTAAAGAAAGGAATTTTAGTTTAAATAGTAGTTTAGTTAATTTTAAAAGGAGTTTGGTGCCTCTTTAAGGCAAGAATCTGTGTGAACGTGTTAGCTGCTAATCACTGCTTTGACGCCAAAAATCAAAATAATTGCAAATTTCTCGAACGAGTGAGATAAAAAAGTCTCAGTTTGTGGCAACATGATAATGGTATGCTGAGATAAATGTGCCAATTTTGTTTTAAATTTGATGATCTCTTTAACAGCCAAAGAAAAACTGCAAGCGTAATGGCTATGTTGTCTACACATTGTCTAACAGCATGTAGAAGTACGCTGCAGCGCAGTCAGCACAATATGATGAACTATAACAGTGCAACAAGGAGTCGACTCACAAGAGCCCCTGATGTACCACTGTAAAGCACACATGTATCATTGGCGCGCAGGAGTGGTTGTTGGGGTCAAGTCGCGCCCTCACCCCCGCCCAGTACTCCGTGATGGTGGAGGCGCTCGCCCGCTGCAGCCTCCCTCTCTACACGCGCCTCGTCTTTGAGGAAGTGTCGCGCTGGAGCTCGTACGCCAGCCCGGACACGACCCAGCTCGGCGCGACGGTCAAGGCCATCATCAACACAATGTTCGACCGTCTCGAGCACTATCAGGCGAGCGAGGGAAAGCCTTGTGGCCGCTTTGTGGAGTTTGTTTAGCTTTTATTTGTTGTAGTCGTCCTGATTCTTTTTGTTGTATATAGACAAATTTTTTCTTTGTATTTTTGACAGATTGTGTGCGTGGAATGGCCTTGCCACCGCTGTACGCTGTACAATGCTGCATTATGAGGCTTATTTTTTGTTGTCATTCTAATATGTAGATAGTACTGTTTGTGCGTTGCGCTGCTTTTTATCCTAAGGGTGAAGCAAATGATGTTTATTCCATCTCCATTTGTGTGACATATTTTTGGTGCATTACAAGTGCAGTATACATACATACATACCTACATTTGTTTAAAGGTTTTGTTATTAGAAAAAAAAATAGTGACCATAATTATGCATTTCATTGCATGAAACCTTGAAGCATTTTAACAGTTTGGCTCCTTCAAACGCGGAATAGATTTAAGCTTAGAACGGATGTTGTTTGGAGACTTTATTGCTCAAGTTTCCTGCATGTCGTCTAGGGCAAGATCTTTGTGACGCACGCGCTGGCCTACCTCACAGCGTCCAAGAACGGCCTTAGCAACGTGGAGATGGAGGACGTTTTGTCGCTAGATGAGTTTGTGCTCAACGATGTCTTTCAGCACTGGCTGCCACCGATCCGCCGCATCCCGCCCCTGCTGCTACCGCGCCTTCACGACGAATTGTCATCTTATATCATGCAGCGCGAGGCCAACGGAGCCATCGTCTACTACTGGTGCGTCCTTCATTCTGTGTCTTTCATTTCATTATTTCTTTTCTATTCTAGTGCACTATTGTGTGCAACAGCATGCACGATACTCTGAACTTTTGGTTATGTGTCGTTGTACAATACAAGGAAGATTATAACTGGATAGTTCTTATCCTGTTTCTGCTAGTTGCTGGTTGATAGTGTGTTTATTATGGACCTTCTGGTCTAGTTTGATGCGTCTTTGTTCGATTTTGAAATGTCTGTTATGTAGTTAATCGTTAAACTTTGAAGTTCTTATTGCTGCTGTTAAGACATTTTTAACTTTGTTGATGAGCCATGATGAGTTGAGATGATGATGATGATGATGACATGATGAGAAGTTGATGAGCCAAATTGAATATTGCTTGACTATTTCGCATTTATTTTAATTTAATCATCCGACTTTGAGTTCTGATGTATTCAATTTAGAAAAACTAAATATGAGCGCCAGTTTATTACTTTGTATCCCAAACCTCCAATGCTGCCGTGCTGCTGCTGTGCCGCAGGTACCACCACCAGTTCATCTTTGTGGCACGCGAGCGCTATCTCTCCGACCCCGGTCACAAGCTCTACATCCACGGCATGCTCGCCCACTACTTCCTCGGCACATGGGGCGGCGGCAAAGGCAAGCCCTTCAAGTACTCGCAGAAGCAGCTCCAGCTCATGTCCCTGCGCCGCAAGGAGACCGACGAAGCCGACCGCAAGGTCCCTGTCCAGCCCCTCGAGTTTGGCGTCGACCCCGTCGATCCATCGGTCGTCAACTATAACCTCCGCAAGCTGAGCGAGCTGCCGTATCACCTGCTGGAGAGCAGACAGCTGGTGGACCTCAAGCGAGAGGTGTTGCTCAACTACAGCTTCCTGCATGCCAAGCTCACCGCCATGTCCCTCCACGATATCCTCTCCGACTTCCGTACGGCGATAGAGGCCGGAGTGACAGACCCCGATGTGCAGTTGTTGTTTGGGGCACTGAGGGTCGGCGGAACGTACGTCAATCAGAACCCCGACACACTGGCCTTTGACCTGCTTGGGCGACTACTGGTGTACTACAACGACAAGTTGAGCATCAGGGATCTGCTGCAGCAGTGCGATAGTAAGTCGCCGCGACACTCGGCGCTGCTGCCGCTGTTCCAGTGCTTTGAGTCGCCGCGCGCCATGCTGCTGTACATGCTCGAGGAGCACTCGCAGTTCGTCGTCGATCTCGTCTTCACGGCGCATGACCTGGTGTCGATAGCGCGCGATGGCGCCATTTTGTTCTGGGATCTGTCGACGGGCGAGTGCACCATGAGCATCAAGCTGGCGGGGGTGGACGCGCACACGCCACTTGGCCAGAACACCAAGCTCTACGTGTCCGCCGACAACAAGTATGTGTGCTTTATGGGGAATTTGTAGTTTATGTACATATGTAAAGGTTGTTGTAATGAAGACTATTATGCGTTTTAAGAGAGGGGAGACTTGTAGTGTAAAGACCGTGTGTAGTTACAAAGACTTACAGTCCAGTTCTGTGCAAGAGGGCCACAGAACCGCTCGCCCTTCTTTAGTCGTCTTTTACGACTCGCCCATGACGCCCTGGGCTGCAAACCAATTGCGTGTTTTTTGGTCTGCGGGGGTGTGTGTTTTAGAAGGTCGTATCGATGCGGTAGCTTTACCGTAAGATACGGGCAAGTTTATGAGGCAGATGCTACAGGTATCTTAAGACTTCCGCATTGCTAATAATATAAGGCATTACTTCATGGCATTTATTATTATATATGGGCCTGTAAATGACATTCATGGCCGAAGTGCTGAGACATCTAAGTCTTATGCATCTTGAATAGTTTGAGCTATACACTTCTTATCATCTTAAAATAAGAACACAAAAAGTATATACTTTCTTGTTTAAAAGATGTAAATTTTACTTTTTAATTTCAGCTTTTTACTTTCAACAAGTAATTAGTGATATTTGGGGGCGAAAGTTTAATCCTACGACCATCCTTAATGTTACCGCTAACTTTTGACCCCTGCAGGTACCTCGTCGTGGACAGTGACGTCATCAACAGCGCTGCGTGTGTCTACGACATGAAGACTGCGCAACTCCTGTACCAGTGCGGTCGGCGCTCACCAAACCAGAGGCGCGGCTTCCTCGTCGGGCACTACCTCTGCCGACAGCGCACGATCATCGACATTCGCACCGGCCAGGACGTCAAGTCCATCGATGACTTTGTGCGCTCCAAGCGCTACCTCTCGTGCACCATCACGCCGGATATGAAACATATTCTGATAGGGGAGGAGCTTGTGACGAAGATGTTCGACATTGCATCGGGGACGCTGCTCGCGACGTTCCCCTCGGAGAATTCTCCGTCGCTGTTCCATGTGACTGAGGACAGTCGGAGGGTGTACGTGGGCTACACGGAGGACTGCCTCTTCAAGGTAACGCATGTTGCAGTAGTGTGTGGTCAATTTTATTCTTTTTTATAAAGTTTATTGCTCCAAACAGGAGTTTACATCAAGCAGTGTTGCATGAAGGTAGCAATAAAAGAAGAAATCTGTGTTGCGTTATTCGCCTCTGATTGACTTGAAAGTTGATATTAAGTTGAAAATATACATTAATTATAAGAATAAAATCTCGCAAAATAATAATTGGTCAGAATAAGAAAAGATTCATGGAAGAGTGAGAGAGATTCATGAACGATGCATGTGATAGCAAATATGAATATGCAAGTGGTAGATTTGATTTTTAGCTATAGATTTTGACTTTTCTTGTTCGTGTGTATGTCTCTTTGTGTGCTTTGCGCCGCGATACATTTCTTTTCGATACTCCTGCAACTTGTGCACTGGAATGTCGGGCTGTTGTCACTTGTAGTAGTAGTTGAATACTTTGACTTCCTGCTTAAAAACAGCGATGAGATGGACCGTGAAATACTTTGAATCTATTTGTTCAATGAAAGAGCGTTGTGTGTGAGCATGGGAGATGCACCAAACAGAGCAGCTTTTAAAATACAACTCTCCAGTCATTGATCATATTGCAGGTTAGTGTCTTTTTAGGTTTGCGCTTCTGAAAGTTTGGAAGTTGTCAAGTGTATCATTTTTTATATAGATTAATCTTACACAGAAGTTCAAGTTTAGTATAACTATGTACTAAACTCTCATTCAAGTAAGTACCGTATATATAAACCTGAACCACAAAGTCACCGTGATGTGATGAACGCTGCTGGTCGCCAGGTGTTTGACGTCGACCTTCTAATGCGCTCGTTCGGCGAGATCTCCCTCGTATTCAACTACAAGACGGCCAACCTCGGCGTGTCCGGCGCAGCCGGCCGGCTCCTCGAGGGCGTACGGCACTGTCGCGAGCTCGCCGAGATTGCCGTGTCGCCCGTGTCGGATCAACTCGTCCTGCTCAACATCCGTCGCTGCAACCTCGTGCGACTAAACGTGCGTACGGGCGAGGCACGGCTCATCGACACGCGGCCTATCAACGCGTCCAACAAGACAGTCTTCTGCAATGTCTGCTTCTCGTTTAACGAGAAGTATATAGTAGCAAGCGAGGACTCATATCTCCATATATGGGACGCGGCAACGACGAACTTTGTCAGTTCAATCTACCTCCATAGCACCGCGCGGTTTCCTTTTGCGGCGAGTCGCGCGCAGAGTCTGGTCGCGTGCGGGTCCACGATGCACACTGCCATCAAGGTTGGTTGGTGTGTATTTTGACTACGCCAGCGCACACTGTATAACTTTATCATGTTATATTTTTTATTGCGTTGGTAATATATTAAATATATATAAATATAATATATTAGTGGTCAGCGTTGATAGAAATCCTTTGTTTCTCTGACAGCTGGCTAGAGTGGAGGGAACATTGATAATTTTTTTTTCTAATTTGTTCATTAACTTTATTCTGATCTATTATTTTTGTTATATTTTATATCCGAATGAGCCATGCCTAATCTTAAACATAATAATACAGGCATATTAATATGCCTGTATTATATAATATTAATGCTTAGGTTTAGACATGGGTGTAAATCTTTTCAGACAGTAAACTTCTTTTGTTTAACATTGTTGCTTTGCACTTCGGTCACTATTGAATTTTATTTTTTTTGTCTTTTAAAGTAATAAATGGGAAAAATCATTTTTACTCTTTGTTTATTTTGTGTGCCTTACTGTGCCAGTGTGTTGTGTGATGTTGTCGAAAAGTCGTCTGAACATCTTTGCTGTGCCAGTGAATGATTTGTTGTGTGGTGTTGTCGAGGTGTGGGATCTGAACAAGATGGACATCAAGGACGCGATGGACGTGATGGTGTACGAGAGTCCTCTCGACATCGTCGTCGCTGTGCCCTCGCAGAGGCTCGCCTTCATCAAGAAATACTTCTCACTGTCCTCCAACAAGGGTAGCGGCGCATGCACCACTTATTTCATTTGTTTAAGTGTACATGCAAGTTATCAAAGTTGCACAGTGCTTGTTGTGTGGTGATTATGCACTGTGTTTATTTAGACAGCTGTTGTTTCGTACGAGGCTTTGAGACAGTCGTGCTTATTTGGCCTCATTTTTGTCTTTTCTTCTCATTTATTCAATTGAGGAGAATGCATTGGATGCTGGAGAAAACGTACTCAAATAGTTTCTTGTACTGGACCCCTATCGAGACCATGCAACTAATTAACAGGTGCTATTGATATTTCTATATACCAATTACTAACTTTATCTTATCAAATACATTTAGAAATAAATATTTTACTGAAATTAACGAACTCATCAATGCTCAGATTACACAATATCATGGCCTAGGCTACTATAATTATTAACAACAAATTTTTACTTTGTTTTAAAACATTGTTTTTCTCTCTAGCTTCAAGTGCAAAATTGTGCCTCGTCGAGCATTTGGTGACATTTTTTCTCAGTTTTGTGTGTTTCTTCATTCGACCAGGATACCAGTTCGTCGACAGTTTTGGAATCGATATATGGAATATCAGCACGGGGACCTGTCATCCCTACCTTCCCTTTAACCGCTATGGAAAACTGCTGCACATGGAGGTGGGATCTTTTGCTTGCGTTAAAAAATAGTGTGGCTAAGCAAATGAATCGTTTTCAACTGGTGTTTAATACACGGTATACATTGGGATATGGTGTCGTTTGATCGCGGGGATGTTTGTTTCTTGTTTGCAATTAAAATTATTGTTGTAATACTTAACAAATTGAAAATTATTTTTAAAACTGTAATGCTCTGTGTGATTAACTGTAAATATGTGGTAATGCTCGAGCATGTGGATTCGAGTTTATTTAGAGGAATTTACTTTATTCTGACTTCACTTAACGTTAAATTCACTTTTTTCTAACGAGGAGGAATTAACATTAGCTTGCTGCGCACAGGTAAAAGTGTGCGAAGCTGTTCGAGGGATTCTATTTTTTTAATAGGAAATATTTACGTCTTATTACTATCGTTCGCAAAGTACTTACATTTTTAAATATCTGAATTACTATGTGCTAATTACTCATGAGCTTCAGAACTTGTGGAGTTGCTCATTGAGTATAGGACCATTTTTAGTAACAAACACTATTTGAGTGCGGTTCAGTGCCTTAGGCCAAGCAAACAATGGCTACTCCTTCTTCAGTCACCTTTCTCAATGCTTAATGAGTTAACAGAAACTGTTTACGAATCTGAGCAATAAAGTTTCATTCCCCAGGTGTCGCCAGACGGCCAGCAGTTGGCGCTGCTGCTGTCAGCGCGTGACACGTACGTGTGCGTCGTGTCGCTACGCACCAACAAGCTGCTGTGCACGGTGGAGGTGGCGGCGTGCTACGCTCTCGTCGTCAGTCCGCGCTGGGACCTGCTCGCCACCTGCTCCACCTCCTCCGACACAGTCAAGGAGGTGCTACTGACGTCACTTCTTTTGTCACATTGAACTTATTTGTTATTATTATTATTATCTTTTTCGTGCGCTGCTTTTGATGCTATAGTTCGGCTAGATATATAGTTTTTGAGTTATGTAATTAGTTTTTGTGTTATTTGCGAAATCGGATGTATTGCCGTTTAATTCGCGATATAATGGGGCAGGTACAATCGTCGACACAAGCTGCATAGCTTTGTCAATGGCTGTCGCATTGAATGCGTTCCCTCTTTAGCTGCCCTTATTACTTCATGCCGATACCGATTGATACCTGTATTTCTGCATTGTCTTGCCTTTAAGCAATAGAAATGAAAAAATTAATAATAATAAAAGTTTAAGGGCCCAATGTGGGCCTTGTAACGAAAACTTTCGTGTAAGGTTCAGTGCGTCGGAGCTAAGCAAAGAACCCTTGCAAGCCGGAGAACAAAGAATCGGCTTGCAGCTCAGAGCACCCCGGGCAAGTCGTAAAAAGCGACTAAAAGGGGGTGAGCGGTTTCGTGCGTGGCCATCCACACAGAACCGGACTGTAGTAGTCTTTGTTACTGCACACGGTCCTTAAACTTCCGAAACTAAAAAACCAGCCTAGCAAAGAATCACTTAATCTTTAATTGCATCTTATGACATTCCGGAGAATCTCTGGGCAGCAGATTAGGGTGCTTTCCACTGATCTGCAGGGGATCACGGTCAAAAGGCTTCCACTTTTGGCATATTTGCTCATAATGGGCATCGGCTTTTAGTGCAAAACTTAGAAATATTAAATAATTTTAATTAAACAATAATTTAATTTATTTGGATCCAGATTTAGTTGCTGGTGGAGCATCATTTATCAGTTTGCTTATCGCATAGGTTCAAACTTTGAGATGTACAGTTTTATTGCACTGACAAGTTTTGTCAGCGCGATGCCTCCTTGTGTTCCTGTTGCTAGTAATTATCTCTGTGTCCAGGTTCGCCTCTGGAGCCTGGTTGGTCGGCCCGGAGAGCTCATCGTCGAATTCAAACACGCAGAAAGTCCCGTCTTCACCCTCGACGGCAAATACCTGCTCTACATCGACTCGGGCCAGACCCTCATCACGTACTGCCTCCAGAACATGGCTCCCATCCGCTTCCACAAATGCCTCGCCCACCACCTGACGCCCCTCCCAGTCCGACATAGACTCGTCCTCACGACGCTCTACGCCAGCTGGCGGCGCGGGTCGGTTCAGTCGCCGGGGGGGGTGGCGGCGTCGCAGTCGCCGGATGGCGGCGTGAGGGGGGGAGGGAGCGAGGAGGATTTGCCGGTGGTCTGCGTGTGGGATTTTTTGGAGAGCAAGTTAGTCGCGCAGCTGGAGGGGGTGTCGGCGTCAGGTGAGCCGGATTATATCTGTGCCGGCTTATTTAAATTTATGAAAGTTGTTTTTTGAAATAGGATAATAATTTCTTTTATTTTGACACGGATGTGATATGTATGTGTGTACATACATACATACAACTTAATTGATGCTGCCTTCAACTTGATGCATTTGATACTTTTACTTGCGTACATGAGACAATGTTAATTATATTTTATTGTTAGGAATTTTGTCTTATGCTGAAACCCCGATGCTGTTATAATTTAAATGGTGTCAATCTGGTTAGCCTCATTTTAAAAGCATGTTTGTCCCTAGTTTGTTAAATAATTTAAGTCGTTATTAATTTCTCTGATTTGCACATCAACGTGCAAGTTGTCAACAGTGTTGCGTGGATGGAAGGTTGTGGTATTGGTTATTGGATGTCCCAGTACTCCATATTTACAGATACCCCTGCAGGCCGGGGAACAAAGAATTGGCCTGCAGCCCAGAGCTCCCCTGGCATGTCATAAAAGGCGGCTAAAGAAAAGGGGGAGCGGTTCTGTGCCGGCTCTCTTGCACAGAACCTGTGCAAGACTGAATGTATATAACACAACAGACTGTACATAGCCCTTGTGTGCTACATACGGTCCCTAAACTAAAAAAAAAAAAGAAAAACCATACTTATGGTACTACTTACACTTAAATTACGTATTTTTTGTTGTCTAATAAATGATGGCACAGTTTAGTACAAGAAACAAGCAAGTATGATACCTAAATTAAGGCGGACAAGATGTAGATCGATAGAACCAACGTGCTATCAATGCCAAACATATAAATGATGAGGGATTCATTCCACAAAGAAAAAGGCAGGTACTAGTAGTGGTAGTGCTTGTTGGTTGACTGACACCATTTACCCCTTCAAGCTGGGGAACAGAGAATTGGCTTGGAACCCAGAGCTCCCCGGGCGCGTTGTAAAAGGCGACTAAAGAGGGGGGAGCGGTCTGTGCGTGGCCCTCCACACAGAACCAGACTGTAATGGTCTTCGTTACTACACACGGTCCTTAAACTTCTACAATCAAGATCCATAACTGACACAACTCTGCACTGGCTCGGTGGCAGGCATCAAGGACATCTCCAAGGACGGCCGCCTGGCGGTGGACGCCCGTCTCCAGGTGTTTGACCTACTCACCGGGCGCCTCGTCATGGACCTTGGCGAGGAGGACCCCTCCCAGAGCGAGCCTCTGCCCGGGGGGCAGGCGTGGGGGGCGGGGGATGACTGGGGGGGGAGCGGGAAGGAGTGTCTGTTTGTGGCGCTGACGTACGACGGGCTGTACGTGGTCTACGTCGATGAGCTGTCAGTGAAGGTGAAGAGCGTGGCCAGTGGGAATATCATCGCACACGCAAGGTGAGAGATGACAGCCCCAGCTAACGGAGGAAAATTAGATTTGGGTTGCAGTCCAGGGGCATGTGTTTTTAAAAAGATCTGCGCAGATCTTTGCAGAAATTCTGAAAGACACGCTGATCTGCCACTACTCCGCAAACTAGACCACTTAAAATTTTAATCCGGTGATCTAAGACAAAAAATTGCTATTGCGCGTCCACTGCACGGCGAAATATTTATGTTGTACTTCATTAATGGTGAAGATTGTGTGGACGGAATACGAAAAGGAATACTAAAATCCAGAAGTCTGGAATCTTCAAATTTAGAGAACTCAAGGTCATTGCTAACGTGAGTTCTCTAAATATCAATAATCCAGACTGCTGGATTATAGACTTCACAAAATGCTGGATTTCACATTTCAGACCTTATCTTTCATTAGTAGGCTATTGGGAATAGCAGTGTTTTACATACGGACAAGCATCTTTGTAACTGATTCTCTAATACTGTACATAATTATATTCTGCACGTTTTATTGACGAATTTAATTAAAAGATTTATTCAACATTAAATATGACTTGAAGAACGGTAGCTTAATTTTTTGAGATATTTTTCAGCACGCACGAGCGCGCGACCAGTCTGCAGACGATGGACTACGGCTACGTTATCGTTCTCGGACGCGAGGACGGCCGTCTGCTCATCATGAAGCTTCTCCCCCCACCCCCCTCCCCCATGCCCCCGCCCCCCACCCCCACCTCCCCTCGCACCCCCACCTCGCCACAGACAAAAACTTCCCCCGGAGCCGGCAACCAGTCGTGGGGGGGTTCAGTCTTTCGCCCCGATTCGCTGGACTCACGCATCGACTATCTTCTCAACGGGTTCCCGGCGCCCCCCGGCGCGCTGACCTACGACCTCTGCTACCAGGCTGCGCCACAGTTTGTACGCGACCTTGACATTGTGACGGCGAGCGATGCCGTGCGCTCGGCGCTGTCCAGTCGTGCGAGGGTCCCGCATGCGGTCATCATCACCACCCCCAAAACGGGGGTTACGCCTCCCGGCGGCAGCGGGGGGGGGCTGAACAGTGGCGGGGGCTCTCTGGGGGACCTGACAGGGAGGATGTACCGACAGAGCGCGTCACAGGGGCCACTGACGAGCGCTAGTTCGGGGGGGTCGACGTCGTTGAGCGGGGGGGAGGGATCCCCTCTGCTGGTTGGGGGGGCGGCGGTGGCCAGTCCCCTGCCATACAGCCCAATCCAGCGGTCTGTGTACTCGATAGAATTGAACAGGAACAATATCAGCGGGGGCGCCACCATCAGCGGGGACGTTCGTAACGGTCGTCGGTCGCTGGACCGCAGTCCGCTCTATATCAACTCCTCTCACTCTGCCTCCACTAGTCAGCTGATCCCTGGGGGAGGGAGGGGGGCCGTGGGGGAGGGGAGCCCCCGCGCTGGGTCTTCCTCCCCCGGGTATCCAACCGGTGAGGTTCACTCGGGGAAGACCCCAGTGCTGACGCCGTTCACGCCGCGGTGGTCGCCTAATGCGTCGTTGTTTTCCGCCGCAAGTGCGGCGGCGAATGCGGCTCTTTCCCCGGCGGCCGCGCCTTGGGGGGGGACCTCCGAGCGATCGAACCCTTCCGAGTCGGGCGACGACCTCGGGGGGGTCACACCGCGGACCGCAGGGACATCGCCGTTCACTGGGCCACTGTCAGGGACCCCGGCGCTCTCGTCGTGCCCGGAGTTCACGAAACGGAGCCACAGCATACCGAATATTTTTGTCGTCACGCGGCCGTCGACCGCCGGGGTCGTGAACTCAAAGAACAAGAATAAGAACAGCACGGACAGTATGCGCGCCGGGTCCCCGGCGCCGCAGTTACCCCCGCAGGATACCAGGCCGCGGTCAGCGTCCACCAATCGCGTCGCATCGTTAGCGCCTTCGTCTGAAAGGGGAATTTGGAGCGCTATAAATAACTTGCTGACGCCACGAAGCAAACGTAAGACACCGAATAGCAAACCACCGAAGGTTCCGTCAAAGACTCTACCGAGAAAGGGCGACAAGGAGGATGGGGGGCGCAGAAGAGGCAGTGGCGGGGAGGATAGTAGGTCTCGCATGCCAAGCGTATGAGCACGGAGTTTTTGACTGGTAATTTTGATGCGGAGTTAAGGTTTTCGTGGGGTTTTGAGCTTGCTATGTCGAGCGTTTAAGGGAAGATTTGTACTGCGTGTACGGTGTTTTTTATCACGGAGAAGACTGTTGGAAGATGAAGTCAATGTTTCGCATCAGGATTTTATAACGGTTTGGAATCGCCTAGGAAATGCTTTCGAATGCATACGTGTTGGACATAAGATGATGATTTGGCGTCTGTAAGGAATATTATTATAGCGAGAGCGTTTTGGTTTTATTTGATTTTATCAGTGGCTATGCTTTTGCTGTTTCGTTGCGTTCTGGTAACGAACTGTGTATGGTCTGGTTGTCGGCATTTGTGAACTGCAGCGTGTTTGAAAATATTTGTCAGTGACAGTGTCTTGTAGTCAGCAGTGCCGGATTTACAGCGGGGCGCATAGAGATGTGCCCCGTGCCTCCACAACAAGGGGGCCTCCGCAAATGATGCACATGAAATTTTTTACTGTATTGCATTTGAAGTGTAACATAGCCTGCAGCAACCGAATAAATTTACCGAATAATTTTGTAGCCTACATAATGATTTGGTAAAGTTGCTGCTGCAGCGCAACTGATGATTAAAGGGTCTCAATTGGATTAGGTCTATGCCGCCTATCGATCCCTGGTCATGCTGCACGTGCATAAGATGATCTATGATTCGTAATGACTGACAAAATAAGGAGTCAATGACAATGATTGGATCTATACGCGCTTGAATGATTAACGCTTATTTGTTGCGTCAAGTGAAGCACAATATGGTTAAAATATTATGCTAAAACTCACTTTCAATGGGAAGTTTTCAAAGAATTTGTGCCCCAGGCCTTTTTATGGTGTAAATCCGGCACTGGTGGTCTGGTTACGTTTAGAGCACAATAGGAAGTGATAGAGTACAATGTAAAGTGTCGATGGATCACTTTTTTTAAACACAGAACTGGAGCCGCGAGATCAAATGCAGCGCACATTCTCTCAATTCTTGGAATCACTGGCTTCAGCTAATGTTGAATATCAAGGTGTAATGCTCAAGTTAGACTGGGGTATCAGAGGTGGGATAGGCCGTCGACCGGTAGAACGCCTGATGACGCATCGTCGGCGTTTTACCGGTCCCCCGTGTTACATTGGATCATCAGAAGCGGAATCAGGCTGTCTATCCAGTAACCACCATGTATTTGCATTATATAACCATCGCTTGCGTGAAGACGCGTCTACCGGTAGACCGGTCATCGCTGACGATGCAAAGCGATAGATTGGGTCATCGGGTGGGATCGCTGAAGAATTCGACCGGTCGACGGCCTGATCCCACCTCTGATGACCCAGTCTAACTTTACCTTAAAGAGACACCTGATTGTAGTGATGTGATTTTACCCGATGTGATTTTCAATTATTTTTTAACATTAAAATCAGTGAACATAGTTCTACAGTGAACATTTTAAATAAATCTTTTTTTGAATGTTTTGTGAATGACAAAGGTGGGTTTTAAAACTGAAAAATGTGGCAGAAATTGTATTTCTATTAAATTTTAACGAACTGTCTAACTAGTGTTTCTCTCTTAAACCGGTTATTAATTTTCTGAGTTGAATATTTTGATTCGCTTTGTTGGTGCACTTAGATGCAAGAGATCTTGATATATACTGCAAAAGAACGTGTAAGAAGATATATTATCTAATTTTGGTAGTGGTTGGTTGTTTCCTCTTTGGTCTTGAATAGTTTGTTTTATTCGACATAGGCATAGGGCAGCGTGTAAATTTAATTGTGAGACATAACAGTCTGAAACAAGTCTGCGTGGTCATTTTTAGCATTTTTCTATAATTGTTTGGACGAGTATATAATGTAGTAAATCATGTGATTGAGTCAGGCTTGTGTTTAAGTAATATTATCATGTGATTACTTTACCTTGTAATTGATTTGCTAGAAACGTTAAATATTTTACCGGAGCAATATTCTTTTTTTCTCTTTTGCATAGCAAACGATGTTCCTTATTTCTTTGTAATTATTTTCTAGACTGGGCATACCATTTAATAGTAATTATGGGGGCAAAAAATTATTAATTATTAATAAAAATTATTAACAGCCTATATTTCATATTCTTTGCTTCAAGTAATAATCCTTCCAAAGGAACAAGGAAAGTGAATTATTATGCTATCGATTTCTGCCTTATTTTGAGATCGCAATATACTGATACTTCAATAATGAACCGATGTTTTGTGAAGGACTTTATTCTAGTAGACTATTCGTACGTAGTAGATCCAGAATTTCTTTAGAAATGTGACCCCCACTGTGGATTAGTTTGTTTTTCGCGGGGCATGATTCAATAATAATTTTGTATTTACGTTTTGTTCTATTTCTGTTCTTTTCAGGAAATATTAGATTGTGCAAATGCCCTAGCCAGCAGCTTCTAAGACGACATTTATGTAGAAATTATTTCTGGAGTTATTTTATGTGTGAATGAAATTTTGTCTAATGATTGCATTTTTGCTATGCAGTTATCTGTATCTGTAGAAGAGTTGTGTAAATTCTTTCTTCTGTGATACTATGTACTGAAGCTGAGTAAGTGCCTCATTCTTTCTTTCTTTCTAATGGTTGAGTTGAAATCACAGCACACAGTGTGCACCCAATCATTAGCAGGACCCTTTAACGGCGAAGCGTTGTGGCCGAGTGGTCGAAGTCACGGACTTCAGATTGCGAGTATGGCAGAGAGTCGGTTCGAATCCTGGCGTGGCAAAAGATTTTAAGTCACTTAGTGCACCCTTGACAAAGGCGCTTAATTTCGTCAGCCCTGCAAATGATCATCCATTATTGTAGAGTGCAGTAAAGAAGTTGAAGTTAGCGATTACGTATGGATTCGGGATCCCTTCAATTTTAAAATATGATTTAACCAACAGGTAAAACCAATCATAGGTAAAACTTAACTGTGCCTTCGTTTGAGTTCTGTGGAGATGCAGAGTATTACGCGCGCCTTAATTATCATGCAAGATTACAAACATGATTGCTTAGCAACGCTATCTAATCAACTTAAACAGAGCTTATGTCATTTTTTACTCTGGCATGCAAATTTGGTGCATGTCGTTTGTTTTCACATCTGAACTCCCTTCTGCACGACGCTGTATGTCAAATTATTACCCTCGTGCGTTTTATTGTTTGTGTCTCAAATATCGTACTTGAGCAAAAAAACCAAGACAGTATGCTGCGTTGAGCTCCGCTGCTGCCTGCGGCTATACCCACTGAGATGTGCTTCTTCTTCTTTCAAGCACTTCTTTTTTCAAGCTAAGTATTAGCTAGCGTGTGACTGTAGCCTATATGATTGTTTGCGATAAGGTCAATGCGTGTTCACTGCTCACTTGGATTGTAGAAAATGGATAGCCCTTATAGTATGACTTTTAGAGGGTTTCTGATCCGACAAATTTACTGAGCTTTCTGGTCTCTGTTTAGAGACGCTTCAGCGAAAATATAGCCATGCTGGTGGTTTTCCCTGAAATCGGACTCCTAATTTTATGCTTCTGTTCTTCAGAAATAAAACTTTAAAAAAGCAAAATGAAGGTGTTTATTTTAAGTAATACATCTGTGCTGTAAATGTATTTATAGGTTTTGATAATTGATCCACTATGCATGTAGTAAGGTATTTAGATTTCACGGTTAACAGTAATGTCCACACGTTGCCGTGTACTTTACACTTAGTGTTTCAATCTGAACTCTTAACATTTGTCGTTAACCAACTCACTTGAGCCGGCAATGAACATTCTGCATGCAAATTGATGCTTGTTGAACTAAAATGAGTTACGCCTGGTTTTCCAATCGAAGAGTTCAGATCATGATTAGAGGCAAATCAGGTTATGGTGTAATTTCGCCTAAGACTTGATTGACAAACCGCACGTTAGTGTGATTATGCAGTGTACAATCTGTTGCTGTATACTGCACCGTGAATGCATGCAGGTAGTTGACCTCTTGAGACTGCACTGCTGCTGAGATTGCACACGTTAATGCTCAACCGTTCCGCATAAAGAGTATTATTATACTTATGCAGTTTAATGTAATCTACTGTACTTTCAATATGTACATTTTGGTTTGCGCCTAATATGCCTAATATGTGTGACTGGTTTCAGCTAAACAGCTTAATGTGACTGGTTTCAGCTAAACTGCTTAAACTAATTGTAGGTAATAGAAAGTTATTTGATTCGGTTTAAGCGTCGGTTCTTTGTACAAAAATTTGTTAGGATCAACATTTTTCGGCATCATCCGTAGACTTGTTCATCTCACTATTTATATTGGACGACCCGTTTCATCCCATTATGAGCGCGCCTGTCAAAACAAGCCAACCAACACCCTTTTAATAATTATACGTAAAGTGTGTTTTTGTGAGAGAAGTAAAATGATGAAAGTGCGCGTGTTTGATTTGATAGCAACTTGTTGCGTTTTGCGTTGTCCAGTAGGCTGTACACGAGTATTCAGGTGCATTCATGAGTTCATGTTCATTCTGTCATGAGAATTTATTCTGTAAGCCGCTTATAATTGTGGTTTAGATTTTCAGGCAGTGCATAATGATTATAGCAAACTCACCATAGTGCATAATCATAGGCTTTTTGATACGATTATCTTCATAGTAATGAACATTATTCAACAACCTATACCGTAATCAAATCAAGTTTTTTTGATTTGTGTATGTATTCTGTAATAATAGGTTGCTACGATAAAAATTGTGTGGAATGAGTTTTTGGTAACTTTTTTTGCTTTTCATAGGTGATTTTAAATTTGCCTCAAATAATAATAAAATGTTGCTCTCCTTTTCAATGATTTCAGCAGTTTTTTTAGCATTTTAGCAGCGTTAGAAATGTGAACAATATTCATTAGCGACTGGTTGCTCGACCTCGATTTAAGTGCGATATAGTGCCGTAGTCCAAATAAAGTAATTTCTCTTATCTACACAACAGTAATAATGCTCAAAAAATAGATCACTTTGAAGATCTTAAGAGGACCAGTCCACTAGCAGCAACAGTAGAGACAAGGAATAGGCCCAGTAAGGCCAGGGCCAGGCCAGGCCCAGTAAGGCCAGGTTTCTAAAGACCATGCAGATGATGCAGTGCACTAAGACTAGGCTAAGGAGTAACAGATCTAAAGGATCAGGGCACTCACAGTGGAAACTCACAAGAAGGGTACGTGACAGGTACATTGTAACTTGGGAACAATTATTAACTCGCAGCAGAGGGGTGGCATGTATATGAATATTTGTATCCCACTAAAGACGAAGGACGCTTAACTTGAAGTTAACTACATTAACTTAAATTAATATTGGTAGGCCTACATGTATGTATGTAAAAGTTTGCTTATCAACTTTAATATGCAAACTTTTAAAATTTGCTGATGACACAAAGCTAGTTAGAGGAATAAAAAATATTGACGATGGCTATAGATTAGGAGAAGACTTATACAACTTGCTGAAATGGTCTGAAGAGCGGAAAATGAGTTTTAATTTGGAAAAATGTCAAGTAATGCATATCGAGAGGAAAAATAACTTAAATGGTTACACTATGAATGGTCAGATTTTGGAAAAAGTAGATGAAGAGAGAGACTTGGGCGTCATTATTAGTAGTAAATTCAAAGTGGATAAGCAGTGTGCAAAAGTAGCTAAGAAGGCCAATCAAGTTCTGAGGTTAATTTATCGCACGCTCTCATGTAAAAATAAAAGGATTATGATTCAATTATATAAGTCGTTAGTTCGACCACACTTGGACTACTGCGGCCAGGTATGGAGACCTCATTTGCAAAAAGACATAAATTTAATTGAAAGAGTACAAGAGAGAGCTACGAGAATGGTGGAAGAGTGTAGACGAAAAAGTTATGAAGGAAGATTGATAGAACTAAGATTAACTACTTTAGAGACAAGGAGATTGAGAGCGGATTTACTAGAAGTGTATAAAAGTGTTAATGGACTTGAAGGGATTGGTGAGGAAGAGTTCTTTGAGAGCAGAAGAGTTAGTGAGAACGTATGTATAACAAGAGGAAATTCATGCAAACTGTTTAAGAAAAGGTTCACATTGAACATAGGAAGTTTTTTGGGGAAACAGAGTTGTGGATGAGTGGAATCAACTTCCCGATAGCGTGGTCCAGGCAACAAGCGTTAGCGCCTTCAAAGGCAAGCTAGATTGCTTCCTGAGTGGAACCAGGGGATTGAAATAAGCAGCAACGCTTTTTTCCCCAT